>CAKAKR010035639.1:0-57528 GCA_916700685.1 Adelosebastes latens
AATTCATATCGCTTGGCCTCTTTGCAACTAAATTAATACAGCAAACAATCTAAATGCTGACATTGTGTCATGGAGTGCATTTATTATGAACTGCATTTATATATTGCTCTTTGTAATTTCCATAACAGAAACAGGCACATGCTCTGGAAGATAGTTCATATTATCCATGATCTTTTCCTAAGGCTAACTATTTTGTTTCCTAACCCTAACTTAGTAGTTTTGTTGCCTAATCCTAACCAAGTCGATCTTTTCCTAAAGCCTAAATAAGACGTTTTATTGCCTAAACCTTGGAAGGTGTTCTTGTGAAGATGGAAGTTTAGCATGTAGTGAGCTGAACTTGACACGTGTTGCTGGACATTTGTAGGAAAACGAACGAAAAAGAAGGAATATATTTTTTGTAAGATATCATACGAATTGTTGCATGAGAATACGTTGCAAGGATAAAACCCTGTCAGTCCAGAGCAAGACAAAGTCCCACCAATGTCCTAAACCTCAGCCGATAAACAGAGGCAATCAGTGGACCTTTCAGCGTAAAGACTTGGACCTGACCTATAGCCATCCTCTCCACCAACTACAATAACAGACAAGGACAGACAGACAAGCTTGACATATTTGCCAAGCAAACAGGTGGAACCTTGAAATTATAGAGAAACTAGTAGAAACTAAGTTAAAAAAAATCATCATTGAAATAAGGAAGGTGGCTGTGGTCATGTGCTTCGAATGGAGGCAGATCACATCCAAAAACTGAGCTGAAATGGACTCCACCAGGTTAAAGACTCAAAATAACCTGCAGAACTGTGACGAACGAGCTAACCACAGTGAACTTAAGTTGGGGGAGGCTCAACATGTTTGAGGGATCAATGGAAGGAGCTGTCATTGTGGTATATTTGTCATTGTGACGACCCCTCCAATCCACTAGGTGTCCCTGTGCCCTTTTTGCCGGCTCTTCTTTATGTTACATGTTCTGTCTGTCATCAGCTTCATGAGCCACACCTGGGCCGGTGTGGTTCCTGATACAAAAGATCACCACCTTCCCACAGAGTCCTCTTCTCTTCCCTGCATGGCTGCTGCTCTATTTTACAGACATTCTCACACATGCTTACATTACGGATTACTGACTTTCCACGTTAGTTCTGTTCTTTTTGGTCACTTTCTAAATAAATGCCTATTTATTACTTTCATACTCGTCTGGTTAGCCATTTTTGTCGCTGCCTTTGAGTCGGGCTGTAACAGTCCCACAGGGGACAAAGTGACATGTGGACAGGAGGAGCTAAGGATCATATACAACCAACCCAAACCGCTCTACCTGCTGAGCCACAACCACCATCCTGCCTTGTCCTGCCATAGCTGCCACTAGACAAGACAATAGCAGACAGCTTGTGAAAGAAATAGTGACCATGTTTGATAAGTTTTATAGTTCATGGAGTATCACAGTAAATGGGTTGGTTCACCTAGTTCAGGGGTCAGCAACCTTTACTATCAAAAGAGCCATTTTAGGCAAAAAAAAAAAAAGAAATCTGTCTGGAGCTGCAAAACATTTGAGCATTGTGATGAAGGTGACACAGTTTATAGTCTAAGTATATACAGTAGTATATAAGTCTGATGCAGTGAGGGCCTCAGTGCAAATGTACGATGGAGTATTAGGGCCACATTGAGGGAAAAAATATTGGAGATTAGGACAAAAAAGTCATAATAGTACGAGAATAAAGTCATAACTTTACGAGAAAAAAAGAAAATAACACGTAAAATTACTACTTTATAATACTTTGACTGACTTTATTCTCAAAATCTCAGATTTTTTTTTTTTTTTCCTCAATGTGGCCCTATTATTCTGTCGTACCGTTGTACCATAGACCTACAACAATGATAAATAAAAATGAAAATGTAAACAAAAAAACAGTTATTAATTTCCACTAATTTAAAAAAAAATCCAATCCACATGTGGCTCCGGAGCTGCAGGTTGCAGACCCCTGACCTAGTTGATGAAAAAACTCTTCTGCAGGGATCCCAATACAGTAGAGGTGAATGACAAAATGGCATTTAAAAAAAAAATTTAATGGCAACATCTATTTCCAGAAACACAGTCTTCTGCCTGTCACTGTCTGTTTTCAGGATATCCACAGTTCATGCTGTCTTTATTGCAACTGTTTGTGTTGAACTTTGTATTCTTGTTTGGGTTGATGTTGATGCTTAATGACCTCCAGCCTGTAACTGTTAGTTGGAATAGGTGAGGGGGAAAGTGCTGAACTGTTAACTGGATAAATAAAAGATTGTCATTAAAGCTGTTTCTCAATGAGGGTTCAAGTTTACCACAGGTCCTGTCAGCATACAGCAGAGACAGCAGGATTGGGGTGGTGGTGGTGGGGGGTGAAGAAAGGGGACAGAGGGATAGTTGAAGGCAGGAGGAGATAGGAATCGATCGTGGAAGTGTGTTCCTCCCCACCAACGCCGAGGTTAAAGGAGAAGCCTGCGCAGAAGAATGTCCTACTGAGTAATTACAAGAGGACCTCTCTTAACACACACAACTGACCTGGCTTTCATGCCTACCCGTGTTAATAATCAGTGCTCATAATGAACAGAATCCATAGGTCTGCTGGGTTAAGGTCCTCAACAACCTTGCTCCAAGCAACAACGACCAAGGCACAGCATAAAGACACGCTGGGGTTTCTGTTGTCAGAGCTGTGCTACGCTACTGCCCCCCTGTGGACACACGGGATACAGACAGCCTCAAGTGGATTCAGGAGACTAAACCCATCTTTAAAGACAGAGACAAATGCATGTATTTGGGAAGTATAGTGAGCATACGACTGGATGAACCTGAGACTTGAATTATACTGCACGAGTTGTGTGAGAGTTTATAAACGGATGTTTCGACATAGTTTTGCTGTTGTTTCTTCAAGAAATCAAAGTAACACGGGGTGAATAATTGGTCATTTTGGTGGGTGAAGTGTTCCTTTAATATCAAATATCTGCATAGGTTGGTGAACACATTTTATTGCTTGTATGTGTCATCCTGTTTAGGGACATTTTTCTTTAATTTCCTCTCTAATGTGTTTACTTTCTTTCCACGAGGTGACGCTGGTCCACTTTTGTCTCCACCAGGGTAGACTGCTGTAATACACTCTTCACTGGGATTGTAGAAGCTTCGGTACAAAATGATTTATAGCGTATAAACATTAAATAGCATCAGTCCCATCCTGACCCGACTGCACCAAGTCTCCGATCCTATTTGAAGTCCATGTCTTGACTTTCCAGTCCCTCATCGCAGGGTGGCACACCCCAACTCTCACAAGATGTTACCCAAACCTCCCTTACAGAAAAGACACCTCCTTGTGTTGTTAAATAGTTAACTGACTTCAACCTCAATACTTTTGCTATTTGTCTTTAATCTAAAAGTTTACCTGTTGCAATTAATAGTCATAGTTATGTCCCATATAATTCACTGATTTCTGCAGTCATTCTGATCAGGTTGTTTGAGTCGTGATGTTTTGAGTGACGTGTTTTAAATGGCTGGAATTTGTGACTGATAGCAATCAGGGCTGAAGATGAGAAGTATTGATAAAATCTGGTACAACCACACCTGTCCATCCTTTTTTGGAAAACTGCTGAACATGTTAAAATAGACAGAAACATGAAGCAATGTAACAGATTATAAGGAAGCAGAAATGGCAGTTGTTTGTTGCCTGTTCTGTCATAACTCATTTTGTACTGGCTCAGGAGGGAACAGGAACACACTTTATTAGCACAGACGCAACACAACAGACTCATCGTCATTTCTCTACAGCGGGGGATAAGAAACATCTCCAACCACAGAAAACAAGAGAAAATGTGTTTTTAGGATACTTCATACAGAGAGATAATGCACCAGATTTCCTTACTTAAAATCCTATGGTTATTAATCAGTGTTTAATTACTAACTCATTCTCTATTACATATTTCAATTCAAATAGTGCATAACATGTTAAACATACTTACCTTACTGGACAAAGTGTAGGGCTGTATTAAATCATACATCAGCAACTTCGTAAAAAAAATCTTCTAAATTAAGAGATTTTTTATTTATTATTAAAATAATAAATCGTACACCAACAACTTGGTAGAAAATCTTCTAAATGAACAGAATTGTTATTTATTATTAAAATAATAAATCGTACACCAGCAACTTGGTATAAAAACCTTCTACATTAACAGAATTCTTATTTATTATTAAAATAATAACTCGTACACTAGCACCAGCAACTTGGTAAAAATTTTCAAAAATGAACAAAATTCTTATTTATTATTAAAATAATAAATTGTACCAGCAACTTGGTAAAAAATCTTCTAAATTAACAGGAATTACAATTCAAGTGTAAACCTTTTTAATCCAGCAACAAATTGGTCAAAATTTAAACAGGAATTAAAATGACATAGTATTTAATGTATATAGTATATAAACATAGAATAGAATTGAATAGATCGGCTCCATTGCCACCGATATCCAATCCAGCTATTTGAGTCAGTGTCGGCCCGATATCCGATCCGGTATCGGTGCATCTCTAGTTTGATCATTGAGCATTTACCCAAAGCAGTCTTCCCCCTCTTTACACAGCTGGCCATCGTAACATTTCAGTAAAAAATGTGGCTTGACCACAAGTGCAATCATGACATCTCTTTGTGGATAACTGCCATTTAATAAACAATTAGCACAGTTGTAAGGTTATGCAGATAATAGAAACAGTAAGACATTGCACTGCTTTATGTTCCCCCTGAGAAACCAGTCTTTAAAGAAATGGAGACCAACATTGGCGCTGGTGGTCTATTAAGGTCTCTGATGAGGCACAGAAGCGATCATACTGGATTAGGATTCAGTATGTTATCATAAACTGGTTAACCTCTCGCTCACTTCCCACAGCTTCTTTGCCAAGGCATCATCTCGACCCTTGGCTCCCACTTGTTGCAGTGCACAGTTAGAGAAGTAGCGTCCGCTGAGAGGCTCGATGCCCTCCTGCAGGGCACAGGACAGGGTGGTCTGGGACCCCCCCTCAGGATCCAGGAAGAAGAGCTTGGCAAAGGGCATCACGAGGAGCTGCTGCCACAGGCTCATATTGCGGAGGAATTCTGTGTAGATGACTCCTGGAAGAAGAAATGATCCAAACATATGAGGTTTGGCTGAAGTGCTCCATGATTACTGTAAAGCACAGGTAGTCACAGGTAGTCTATTCTTTCAGTTGCCCTAAGATACTGTGGTGGCATAATTATATAGTCACAGGGCAGCCATACTGGGGGTTCATAATACCCTAGCAACAACAAGTGGGAACAACTACTGCTATAGTTTGAAGATAGCCACGGATTGAAAATCTTCCTCTGCTGAGAAAGAACTCTCTCTTGAGCTTACTTCAGCCATCGACTTTACTCCAGACCCTTGTGGTAAGAAATGCTCTGACGTCTGACGTGGAAGCCCGTTACTAGATAGCTAGCTCACCGCCTGATTTTTAGGACTAAAAGTTAACTGTAACATTCTGTACAGTGTGATATTTACATTTTTTCAAAGATCTTTTGATGCCACTGTGAGAAACTAGGTGCTAGGTTAGCAAATATGTCACTGAAGACCGAAGTGTCTAGTGACCCAATAATAATATTATTGCTTATGAACTGTAAAACAGAAGAGATGAGTGAAAATGAAAATGCTTTCCAGCTTGGTCTTATATAATATCTATCTAGGATGTGTTACCTCACTCACCCAACATTCTTATATAAAGTGTGCAGACGGCACTAACCTGGGTGGAGGCTGTAGCAGGTGACACTGGTGCCCTCCAGCCTGTTGGCCAGCTCCCTGGTGAAAAGCACGTTACACAGCTTGCTGTTGCAGTAGGCTTGAAAGTTGTCCCAGGTAGACTGACCACACACTAAGTCCTTCTTAGAGGCCAGCAGAGGGAAGTCGATGCTGCCAAGGCGGTGCAGAAGTGCAGCCACGTTGACCACACGACTGGGACCACACTGCTGAAGCTGCTCCAGGAGAAGGTTGGTGAGCAGGAAGTGACCCAGGTGATTTACCCCAAACGCCATGCCGAAACCGTCCTCAGTGTGTCCTGGACCCATCACACCTGAAACAGAGTGCTTTAATCACAGTGTGTACTTCCATTTTACAGCACTGTAGTGGAACTCAAATGTAACTGACTTTGTTTCCTTTAACTGTACTATTTTCATTTTGTTTTCATGTAAAAAATAAAAAACGTATCATCGAGGGATTTCCCACCGTATTCTAACACCCTCACCTGCGTTGTTGACGAGGATGTCCAGTCTGGGTTCGGTCTTTAGGAAGGTTTCAGCAAAGCTGCGAACAGACTTGAAACTCGCAAGATCCAACTGCATGAACACCACCTGATTGTTCCCACTCTCCTGAAGGACATTAAAGCTGGCTGAGTGTGACTTTAATACACAAATCTAACAGAACTGAACAACACTGATGAACAAAAACTTGCCTTGCTGATTTTTGTGCATTTGAAAATGCACTTAAACATATTGAAAACAATGTTTGCTGCAGTCTCCGGAAGGCTCAGGTCATTTCAGTTACTGTGGTCAGACTGATTAGAAAACACACCTACTGCACATCCTGATTTTCACAGCAACTTACTTCCACATTATTACAAATGTGCAGAGGCTATGGGCAAGTCTAATTGTGGGTTAACAAAAGCCTGGTCCTGGGATGCTTTCTCTATGAAAAATATCCTATGAAACTGTGTGAATGCTACACTCAGTTGCCGGTTTATTAGGGACACCTAGCTAAAACTAATACAACAATAAATCCTACAATCACGACGGTTCTAATATTGAGTTTTTATTCAAACTATTTAAGAGGTGTTGATTCAACTGTGTGATCAATTTGAAAGCTGCAGTTTGAGGTGCTGTATTGGGTTATAAGAGGTGTTTCTAGGGAGGCTAAATAAAGTCAAGATATTTGAGTATATCTGGACTAAATGCTTTATAGTCACAATTTTTAGATTATTCAATGTACTTACAACTGATATCTGAAATGAAATTCTCAGTGCTCTTTGTGCGGACTATGTCTCCTTTGCGGAGGCCTATACTATCAGTGTACTTACTCTACGGATGTCGAAAGCAGCAGCCTCAGCTTTGTCCTTGTTGCGGCAGGCTAGGATCACCCTGGCTCCTCTCTTTGCCAGACCCAGAGCCGTGGCCTTGCCGATGCCAGTGTTGCTTCCTGTGCAGGAAAAGCACTCGCATACATCAAACTCAACAAAACAATGACAACAAGGAGCTGTGCTGAACTCAGTGACCCCTAACTGACATTCCAAAGCCTGGCATCACAGCAGATTAGAGCCATAGTATACTAAATACAAATCATTACTCCTTTCATACATTAGATAATGATAATTATACAAAATTTAAAAACAAATTCAGTTCTTTAAAATACGCATTGTTCTATAGCATCCAGCATCCTCCTTACGCTTGCCCATTTTTTCTGCTTCCAACACAAAGTTCAAAGTTCAAAATGTTCACTTGCTGTCAAATATATCCCACCCACTGCCAGGTGCCATGTTATTCACTTCACCTGTCAGTGGTCTTAATGTTATGGCTGATCGGTGTATGTCTCTTTAGCACCTAGCACTACGTTCACCAACTTGTTTCTAACTGTGTCTGTCTGCTGTTTGCCGCTGAGCAGGTAGTGTACGTGGGTTTGTAGAGCTGTTTCGCTGAAAACAGATGCCTGCTGCAGCTGGAAACAACGCTATGAGATCACAATGAGTAAACAATGAGCTGAAATTCAATGTAAAGCTCTGTAAAGCCGAGGGGGAGCCGCAGATTCAGGTCCTAATTCATTGCCACAAGAGACCCCTTTCACATTTAGTACAGTGTTATTGTGAAAATATTGATTAAAGCCACTTTAACCTTTAAGGGGCAGTAGTCTAGTCATCACGAGTCTACCCAGCCTGTGAAAACAGACAAAAACTTCTGTGGCACTGGAGGAGGTTTCTTAACCTGATGATGTCATCGGAGTTATCTTGGATTGGGTTTGAAGACCACAAATTTACAACATAAAGTCATAAGTCATTGTGATTCACTTCACCTGTCAGTGGTCTTAATGTTATGGCTGATCAGTGTATATTCTTTATTTTACATATTTAAACTTGGTGTGGTTAGATTAATACTTCATTTCAGAGGTACATTTCCCCTCACAAATTAGGACAGTACATTAAAATGTCTGAAAACAGATTTAGGTATAATGCACATACTTAAAAGTTAAGTTTTAGAATATATATGGATATAATATAATAATCCATATAATACGATATAATATGGATTCAACAATATGAAGAGACTAAAACAGTTCCTATGTTTGGGTCTAAAGAAAGATGAAAATATCACTTGGGAACTGCAGTACTTTATGAGAAATGGGGAAAATAGTAAATCAATTTATATATGTATTTTGTGTAGAAGGGAAGTTGTTTAGCACACAGGGGACACAGTCTGGAGGCTGTTTGTTTACATGAAGATGAGCTGCTTTAGAGTTTGAAGCTACATGTTAGCAGGAAGCTGAGGCTCGTTACCTGTAACAATGACCGTCTTCCCCTCCAGCGTCACTGAGCTGGAGCACCTTGCTCCTCTGAACACACAGTAATACACCAGCACATAGAAGCACAGAGCTCCTGCTACCAGGCACAGCAACACAGACATCACTACACTCAACTAGTGACTGGAGAATCAACTTCCTTTACAGCTGTTCCAGACTTTCAAAATAAACTATCTGTGGCCGAACAAAACATCGTTTACTGTTTGTTAAGCATGAAAGTGCCCAAATTATTATTTTTAGATAAATTCAAAAATAAAGCACTTTTTTTATAAAAGTGGCAAGATGATATATTTTAAGTTTTCCTATATAACGAATTTGCTTTGAAGGACAATCCATCTAAAACAGTTCAAACATCCGGTTGGGTTTCTTGGTTTTAGCGTCACTGAACCGCCAGATGTCGCCTTAGTAGTAACATTTATTACATTTAATACATTTATAAAGAGCAAGTACAATCCAAACAGGATACTGCCTTCATTATTAATATTTAATTAATATAATAATTAATAATAATTATGAATTAATTACTTTAAATACTTATAATTGTGTGCTTTTGTCAAGAGTGACACACCTTAAACCCTGCAGAGGTCGATGGGATGGGCAGTTCTGACTATGGTTAATGTTTGTAATTACTCATCACTGCTTTTGTCAAGTAACCAGGCCTATAGTGTAATGGATGTTCTTTTTTTATTTACATTTTTACAGTGCACAGACAAATTATACTATATGGAAAAAAATAGACACAAAAAGAAGGAAAGCTTTAAATAAAATAAATAATGAAATAAGATAGGCTACTGCAGGTAAAGGACTTCTACAGTAGAGTCTAATAACTAAAGTAGAGTAGTTTTGTGTGTATGTATGCAGTAGTGTGTATTTTTGCGCTGTAGACATGGCACATGTGCAAGTGTGTAGTGATGTCATTTAAAGTTTAATTCTTCACGTACATAAATCCAAGGTATTAGGAGGATCATCACACCTGCTCAATCTGCAAACAACCAACGGCATTTACAATATTCAACAAGCTCTGAGAACTCACTGACTACTACTATCATCTTGCCACTTTTATAAAAAGTGCTGTATTTTGGCATTTATTTTAAAAAAAATAATAATTTGGGCACTTTCATGCAAAATAGACACAAAAATAAGGAAAGCTTTAAAAAAAATAAATAATGAAATAAGATAGGCTACTGCAGGTAGAGGACTTCTAAAGTAGAGTCTAATAATAACTAAAGTAGTAGGAGTAGTTTTGTGTGTATGCAGTAGTGTGTATTTGCGCTGTAGACATGGAGACATAGTGATGTGTGCATTGAATGTGTGTGCTGAAGCATGTCATTTAAAGTTTAATTCTTTACGTACATAAGGGCAAGGCATTATTAGGAGGATCATCACACCTGCTCAATCTGCAAACCACCAACGGTATTTACAGTATTCAAAAAGCTCTGAGAACTCACTGACTACTACTACTGCTATGCAGAAACATCTTGATCTATCACACAAGTATAGTCTGTGGGATTACTTTACTGGGATCGGCTATTTGACATTGATATTCAGAATTATCTGGCCATGACTGTGCAAACACAACATATTACATAAAATGACTATACAAACACTACACAGCATTGATGAAAGTTGCTAAGTCATGGTGACACAACCAACAACTGACAGGTATTTATCTTATTAGGGAGGAGTGGAGTGGCAGTGAAAGGAGGGTGTGATCTGAATCACAACCCATTCACACTTGAAGAATTCATTTGGATAACAGGTTTTTTTAATTTTACATTTAGTTTAACTTGAATTCTAATTGAGTTAATAGAAAATGTTTTTTTTTTTTTTTTTTACTGGCCAGCAGCTTTCATACTAGTTTAAGAGCCAAACCTTTATGTTAACCTTACACTTGTTAGCCTATAGCTAAGCTTTTCACAAAACAAGCACAAGAAAATAGTGAGTCCAGTTCTAGATATTGTAATCCATGTGCAGTAATAGCGTCATGTTTGAAGGAAACAATACCAAATTCTGTTTATAACATGATGACATCCAATGTCAGGAATCAGCAATAAAGCTTTTGATGGTAGACCACACAATCTCTCAGTTCCCACAGATTTGTCCCATAGTTGAATAAGTAACATTGGCTGAGGTTCATTTCAAGAGATCGTGCAGGGTGGGATTCCTACTGTTATGACCTGCTCGTGGGCCACAACAAAAGAGGGAGATGCACACCAAACTTGGCAATAACAGACTGAAATTTATTAAAGTAAGTTACGATGATAATTGCCACGAGGTGTAAAAGTCAGGATCAGTGATGTATGAGAATGCATGAATGCAGTGGATAATGTGAGGTGTGTGTTGTTAGTGTAAACAAAAGAAGCAATCACAGCTTGGTGAAGGGGAACCGGACCGACACACTGGCGTATGGGCAGACGGGCTTCAATTTTATAATATTTTAAAAATAGTTCACCCTATCTGTCGGTTGGTCCACAAAAATTGCCCCACCCTTTGGCAGCCACAGGCTGAAATTTGTCATGGAGGTCAAGTGTGTGCGTGTGAAGGTGTCTTTGGGTTCATGCCAACTGGCAAAACAGGGGTGTGGCAGTGAGAGTGCACCTGTAACAAAGAGGTGCATAACTTCAAAACAGATTCACTTATCATGGCCAAACCCATTTGTATGAAGGTATTATTGGAGATAAACACCTGTGACCTGTGGAATTTGTAGTTGTAGGAAATAGTCACACATGTGTAACAGTAAATTTGAAGTCACAGAGAAAAATGCTTTAGGAGTTGCACTCAAGTTATGGTTGGTTCTTCTCTGTGGGGTTGAGAGAGGGAAGGGGGATTCTACTCCTGTGTATGTGAAGGTCAGCAGAAGGTCAGGAGTTCGATCCCCGCCTGTGGCAAGGATGGAGAAGAGCTTCACAGTAAGGTCAATGTAAGGGACGGTTGTTAAACTGAGACATAATAACTGTAAAACAGTAAGGGATGGCAGTAAATGATATAGAACAATAGTAAAGAGAGCAGTAGTAAAGAAAGGTTTCAAACCTGTACAGTGAACAGCGGTTAAAAGATGGTTCAACAGCTGTATGATGCTGCACATCTGACCTTGTTTGTCTCCTCAGACTGAAACCTGCAGACTGACTGTGTGCTGTACTTCATCACTATATACAATGAGAACAAGATCGTACCAGTCCTGTTCCCTTTCAGAGTCTGCTGGGTGTAGCTACCATGTTCCCAGACTAACCTGTTGAACTGGAGAATGACCTCTAATCCCAATTTCAAATGATCGTAAGCCTTCTGCATTAAACAGACGGAGTGTAAAATAAGTCTTCCGTCTTCAGAGCCTTATTCCAAGAGTTTGATTTTGACAAAGTGAGGGAGTGGGTGTGTTTGGTTGTAGTAAGTGCTTATGAGATGACAAATGAAACATTAACTACACTCTTGTGTTTGATTTAGTACTGGGAAAATTAAAGTTTGTGGCTATGCGAAGATGATGCTAATGTTGACTTTTTTCCTTTGTGCTTTGACAAATTGACATACAAACAGCCTTCTGCAGCCATAGAAGCAAGCAAACCAACTGGATCAACTGAGATATAGTTGACATTAGATTTTACCTGACCTGAAAAGCCTCGGCACATCTCTCTGTGGTCCGTGTGTGGCTGGATTATCAACGCAGCGAGTATTTGAGTCCTACATATTATTCCTTTAAAACAAAACAGCAAAAAAGCTAAAACAAACAACATACAGTAAGACATTTTACATAAAAGATACAAACTACAGACTTAAAACAAACAGCAAACTAAATCAAACAATGAATTAGCAGTGTTCAGTAACAGGACATACTGTGGTCAAATAGTCCTTATTCCTGTTTTTATACTCGTCCATGCTTATAAAATAATGTAGTTTAAAATGACTCCGTAGCTCACACCAAGATGAGAGTGTAAAAACTTTAAAAGCACTTTCACCAAGCTTGAGCAGCAGCTTTAGATTTGCCCATTAGTGATCATTGTCAACAATACTGCCTAGTGTCAGTGCTTGCAAATAAGAGTACCAAACCACCAACTATTAGCTGCGGCTGTTTTTTTGTTTTTTCTCTCTTTAAAAAGACTCCTTTCAGAAGAAATGTGATGTCCCTCAAAATCATCCTCCAGGGAGAATTCAAAAATGTCAGATGGATCTATGTCCCTGTTGATACTGGAGTTTAAATGATTCTCATTCATAACACACTCGCAGGCACACACTCATACTGTACACATGTGAGATTAAATGTGTGTCATCACTACAACGAAGACAACACTTTACATTTGAAAGGTCTTCCAGAAGCATTATGATTGAGCTCTTATGATTGCAGTGATATTTTTGATTTTTATTTAGTCATTCATTAATTCATAAACATCTATGCGGGGCGGCTGTGGCTCAGACGTAGAGTGGGACCAAATACACAGAGATTCAGGCATGCATAGCAACTGAGTAAAGACCCACGCTTCCAGTTCTGTGCAGGAAGAAAAGAAGGTTCTTCAAGGTTTCTTAAAGGACCAGTGTATAACATTTCGAGGGATCTATTAGCAGAAATGGAATATAATATTCATAACTATGTTTTCATTAGTGTATAATCACTTTAAACTAAGAATCGTTAGCTTAGAATGAGTCCTTCATATCTAGGGAGCGGGTCCTCTCTACGGAGTCCCCCATGTTGCTCCACCATGTTTCTACAGTAGCCCAGAACGGACAAACCAAACACTGGCTCTAGAGAGAGCCTTTTGCATTTTTACGTTACTTGAAGGCCACCGGAGCTTGTGAAACTGCGGTAACGTGAGCAGCAGAATGCAAAACCGTGTACCGCCAACCACCATCTGACTTTGTTGCTCCTAAAGTGGTGTTATGGTAAGAATGGCCTCTGAGCAAGGTGAACAGCGTTTCCACGGTTTTGCACTCGGCAGCTCACGTTACCGCAGCCTTGGAAAGGGAGGAGTGAGTGGAGGGGTACCCAGTTCTGCAGTTACCGACAGTAGACGGTGGTCGGCACACCCCCGGTGTGGTGAAACAGACAGGAGTACCAGCATGGGAGCAAAGTAATGTACTGCTGTGGACGGGGACAGCAGCATAACGTATTTTAGCCACCTAAAAGAAAGGCTCACCTAAAAAAAAAATTATATCTATTTAAGTGTTCGCTATATTTAGAATATTTTCACCGCTTTATCTTGCCGTCAGACAGCCCTTTCCGATGGGGAACTGAACTGAAAGTGAAACGTATCTATGTTCTTTTCAAAGACGCCAGACATTGTAGCGACAGTATAGATAAGTTTCACTTTCAGTTTCCTTCCCCATCGGAAAATATTCTAAATATAGCGTACACTTATCAAACTGATATTGACCTTTTTAAGTGTCTAAAATATGTTTTGCTGCTGTCCCCGTCCACAGCAGTATAGTGCTTTGCTCCATGCTGGTACTCGTGTCTGTTTCTCATAGCTGGGGTTGTGTAGGGGTCGGTAGGTAATACACTGACTATGGATAAGTCCCTCATACAACCCCACTTCAAAACACCCAAACTATCCCTTTAAAACTCAAATATATGCTTCTGTGGGTGTGGTTTGAGTTGATTCACTAGACTGGCATCTGTCATCAGATTATTTGTTTTACATTGTTAAATTAAACCTGTCTTGACCTTTTTCTAACACACCTTAACTGACTCTAAACCAGTGAAACAAGAAACCTTTCATGTCAAATAACCAGTATGATCACAGTATAAGGTAGTAGTGTGTTCACGTAGGAACCCATCATGTGTTTATTTATAATGTGCATCAATAATTCCAATAATTCCAATCAAAATCTCAAATCAAATCTTTACAATCAAATGTAAATTATTACAGTTATAAGTTATCAGTTGTAAGCTTATCTGCGTGTGCATACAATATGCAAAATAATCACCAAATGAATGCTTAAGCAGTGCTGTACAAAACCTTTACCTTATACACCTGCCTTATATTGCCTGCCAGGATATCTTCCCATAATTTATATGACCGAAACAATGACAAGCAAATATCAGGAATTTGATGGAAAGCTTTTTATGCGAGACCAGAGAGTCTCTCACTGAGCTCCCACAGCTTCTTTGCTGCAGCGTCATCCTTGGCTTTAGCGTAGACTTCTCTTACAGTGCAGTTAGAGAAGTAACGTCCAGTGAAAGGTTCGATCTCCTCCTCGAGAACACAGTGCAGGGTGGTCTGGGATCCCTGAACGGTGTCTTTGAAGAAAAACGCAACCACGGGCTTTACGAGCATTTGCATTACTGAGCCGGTGTTCCTCGCCAGATCAGAGTTGATAGCTCCTGCAAAAGCATAAAATAATGTAGTTTTAGTTTTAATGTATACATACTAAAATAAACACACACTTTATGGTCCTGTTGGTGTACATACAAAATACATTATAATTACATAAAAATTTATTATTACAAATATTGTCTTTCCCTCCACCCAAAAAGGGTCCCCGGCCATGCTAGCAGCCTAGCATCAAGGGATCATCAAAGTCATTAGGATGCATCTTCTGGGGACCTGGATGTCTGGTCCAGATTTCATGTCAATCCTTGGTGGACTGACCAACCTACATTGCTATCCCTAGAGCACGGGTCAGCAACCTTTACCATCAAAAGAGCCATTTTAGGCAAACAAAAAAAAATGTGTCTGGAGCCGCAAAACATTTGAGCATTGTGATGAAGGTAACACAGTTTATAGACTAAGTATATAGTATATAAATCTAATGCAGTGAGGGCCAAAGTGCAAATGTACTACGGAGTATTAAGGCCAAAATACATCTGAGATTTCCAGAATACAGTCGTAATATTATGAGAGAAAAGTCATTATATTACGAGAATAAAGTCACAACTTTACAAGAAAAAAAGTTGAAATATTACAAGAATAAAGTCATAATATTACGAGAATAAAGTCATAATATAACAAGAATAAAGTCATAATTTTACGAGAAAAAAAGTCCTAATATTACGAGAATAAAGTCATAATATTACGAAAATAAAGTCGTAATATAACGAGAATAAAGTCATAACTTTACGAGAAAAAAGTCGTAATATTACGAGAATAAAGTCACAATATTATGAAAATAAAGTCGTAATATTACGAGAATAAAGTCATAACTTTACGAGAAAAAAGTTGTAATATTACGAGAATAAAGTCATAACTTTACAAGAAAAAAATTAAATATTATGAATTTATTCTAATAATACTACGACTTTTTTTCTCATAAACTTCTGACTTTATTCTCGTAATATTACGACTTTATTCCCGAAATCTCAGATTTATTTATTTTCCTCAATGTGGCCCGTACCTTCGTACCATAGACCTACAACAATGATAAATAAAAAAGAAAATGTAATGTATTCATTTCCACAAATGTTTTTAAAAATCCACAGGGAGCCACTGGAGAGGGGCTAAAGAGCCGCATGTGGCTCCGGAGCCGCAGGTTGCAGACCCCTGCCCTAGAGCCTCGACACTCGTTGCATTGAACTGTATTAAACTTCCTCAAACACCCCCATCGTGCCTCATTTTATGAACCGGCGTAGTACAATTCCTTGTTTTAAAATCTTATTTCCCATCTTCTTTGCATTAGTTTAATGGTGACATAATCTGACCACTGACCTGGATGGAGGCAGTAGCAGGTGACCTTGGTTCCCTGCAGTTTCTTGCCCAGCTCATGGGTGAAGACGACGTTGCACAACTTGCTGTCGGAGTAGACCTGGAAAACCTCCGTGAATGAGGTTCCCAGTCCCAGAGCTTTGTGGGTGTTCAGGCAGTCAAAATCAATTTTTCCCCAGTTATGTGCCAAAGACGACACGGTGACCACCCTGCTGGGCTCACACTCCTTCAGCCGATCCAGCAACAGGTTGGTTAACAGGAAGTGACCAATGTGGTTGACGCCAAACATCATCCCGAGTCCATCCTCTGTTCGACCCTGTAGGTAAATACCTGTAACAAAAAACATGGAGAGAGCTTAATCCTGTTTCCAGACATGGCAACATCAAGAGTATAATGATTCCTTGACAGTCTAGAGTCACAAGAACAGTCAACATGATCGTGATTTCAGAGAACTCGCATGTCTTCTATATCTTGCATTACGTACTTGCTGAGTTGACTATGACACATTTCTGTCCAGAAGGGTAGACAAGCATACATTGCCTATCCTCCAGCAGACATGAAAAAACTAAGATCCCATCTCTGCACAGAAAATTGATTCAACACGTCACAGTCCCAAAGTCATCATATTACAGCAGCTATTACCTGTAAACTCAGTTAAAGGATCATTTCAGTTTATTACAACGTGGCCATTACTTTAGCCAAATGCTCCGAACCACTTTATATCAAACTAAAACTGAAAGTTATTACCCCCAAAATGTCAGGAATAAACCCTCACTGCACAGGAAATCTGTTTGCGATATAAATAATGGCTAGAAAAATAAAAGCTGTAACAAAAAGGTGCAATAGTTATATATTAATTAATATTAATATAGCAAACATCTAACTATAAAGCAAGGAATCTCTCTGTCTGTCTGTCTGTATGTGGGTGTGTCCTTCGCATATCTCGAGAACCATTCATCCAATCTACTTCACATTTGGGTTGTGCATTGCTGGGGACCCAAGAACATGCAGTGTCGAAGTTGGTGCAATTTGGACATGCTACACGTTCAATATTAATAAACTTTGAACAAACAAGTGACAGCGCTGTGTGCAGCAGCGAGAGTGGGGCTTCAGGGCTATGCGGACTGAGTCGAGCATGTCGTCTGCAGCTGGCCTTTACAGGCTGCAGCTCATTGACTACAGTTCACTTTTGCTGCTGGATATACTGACGTTACAACCAAACTCTTCTTCACTTCTCTGGAGTCAACAAGCGATCCGCGCTCCCTGACAACGCTGCAAGCATTACTTCAGGGGACCAGGCAATTGGCCCGTTCCGAATGGGTAATCTATAACGTTAGTTCAAGCTGCTAAACTGCAGAGTCAGTGTGGGGATAATTCGATTATTTTAACATTAGCATCATCATATATGACTCAGCAGCTGTGGTAATATCTAAGTACTGGTTTGCTGAGTTTGTTAGAAAAACACTTAAAGTACACATTAATACATTTTCATTTAGGTTCACAATCATATCCATAATAAATATAAATATGTAGAATTGTTGTACGCATCAAAAGTTTTTTAGACACTTATTTTGAGCATGTAAACCAATGCCCTAAGTAATAGGAAACTTTTAATTAAACCATCTGAGGTGCATCAGTAATCAGGGACTACTGGATAAGAATGAGAGCAGGAGCAGTCAGAGGAGGAGAACACAAGGAAAGAAGGCTGTGGAAACTAAGAGTGACACTCCTGCCTGATCTCTCTTTCTTTCTCCAGGAGAACCACAGCCCTTAAAGAAAGTAAAGTGACCGCCCCGATCCAGGAAGAACCTAAGTTTCCTTTACATCCCTGCCCTTTTTCCTGACAGTTGATAGAGACAAGTATTTTTTGGTTAATCCACCCCTGTGTGCCAGTCTGGTTTCACCTCCATTACCACTGTTCAATTAATGTTTCATATCTTTCATATCATGATAAAGACGTTCAATGTACCAAGGTGGTCATAAACAAAGCTGAAACATTTACAACTGCTGCCCACATCATACCATGTTAAATTATCCTTTATTAGTAGGAATAATAGAGTTATCTTTCTGCAATAAACTTTGAAGTTGTTGTTAAAATAAAACTTTAAATGAGCAATGAAGACAGATAAGGATGTAAACCTCTAAAACAATTGGTTTTTGATGCTGTGCAGGTTAATGATCACTGCGATGAACAATCTAACCTGCGTTGTTGATGAGGATGTCCAGTCTGGGTTCAGACTTCAGAAAGGTTTCAGCAAAACTGCGAACAGACTTGAGACTCCCCAGATCCAACGGCATGAACACGATCTGATTACTGCCACTCTCCTGTGGGAGATATTGAGCAGTATTAGCACACTGAATGAGAAGTTGAATATAAAATAAAGATGCACAGTGAAATTTTGGAATACACTTGTTTGTTATCAATTGTTTCTTAATCTCTGTGTGGCCACATGACTATCTAGGATACTTCCCCAAAAAGTGTTGTGCAACAGTGTTTTATTAGAGTGGACCAGCAGACAGAGTAATATCAGCTACCATCTACCTCTGCTGCTAAAAATATGCTAAGTATTAACATTTTACACACAATAACATCAGCACAACATCATTATAAGCAACTCATAAGCTTACATAATATGACCCACAAGCTCGTCAACAAGGCATTTAGGACAGAGAACCCTCTCTTGGAAGAAGAAACGGAGCATGATAGATTTCTACTCACCCTCTTCACTTCCTCAAGAGCAGCCTCTCCTCTCTGCTTACTGCGACAGGCCAGAATCACTCTGGCTCCTCTTTTTGCCAGATCTATGGCTGTAGTCTTCCCGATGCCCGTGTTGCTGCCTAGAGATTAAAAAAGTGAGAGACACACAGGTGATGGGGCTGTCACTCCTTTCAATTGATGCAATTAAATCCTGGTGCGAGGATGATGGTCCTTTTTTTTCGTGATGAAAGTTATGTTTATTTACATTAATCATGTTAGTATTGAGATTTCACAGGATCACTCAGTGTTGATGTGTGCTCGTGTCGACTTAATGCGGTTGAAAGTGCACAAAGAGTAACTTACATTTTAGCTGCATGAAAATACATCACCAAATCTAATGCACAGAACAAACATATATGCCTGGAGGACAGAATACTCCCCACCTTCTGATTCTTACATAGAGCCTCTTTAAAAGAACTTTTCTGGGCTACTTTTGTCAGGCCATTTCAAAGTTGATGATGGAATCTCCTTCATATTAGATGACAACTGTCTGATTTTTAATTCAAGAATATGAGGACTTTGTTATGAACCTGATCTGATACCTTGCTCCATCCCCTACATCTTATTTGAGCCCTTTACTTTCAAATTCTCTATTTTATATTCATAAAGTTTTGTTTTCATGTAGAGTTGCAGTCACAGTCTGTATGCAACTGAAATCACTGGGAAGCTATAAAATGTACTGTATATATGAGCTTTTTCTTCACGCACAATTTCTCGAAAGTAGTGCACACATCTAATCAATAGTCTATAATAAAAAAAAAAGCCAGTGGCTATGACTTCTGCCACCCTGATGACACACAGCAGTCTACAAAAAAAAACAAGAACCTTTACTCACCGGTCACAATCACAGTTTTCCCATCCAGCCTTTTTTTACTTGTGCACCGCTTTCCCTTCACCACAACATGACGGAAAATGTAAGCAATTCCTACAACTACACCCACGGTCACCAGAAGACAGAGAGTAGACATTGTTCAGGCCTCGGTTGCTCACACCATACTGACTGCACTCTGGCTTTCAGAGCGAATTTGTGCAATGAGGCAAACAACCTCAACCATTTCCTGCCTGGGCGTGTCAATGTGCTCTCTTTTATCAAGATACAGATATGTTTAAACAAGTTAGGAAATGCATTTCAACTTTGCTCTAAATTTTAAGGAAAGCTCAAAGTGAAATCAATATTACATACAGTCCATATTTTGTTTAACCACCATGGACACTACCAAAAGATGTGTTGTGGAGTAATGCTGTGTTAAATCAAAGATAATGTCTGGCAAAGGACTTCTCCTCTCCTGGACCATCTAGCATCATTTAATAGGAAAGCAGCACCACCTGCAGTTGCAGACCTGCATTTATAGACCTGCAGATGTAGACACAGAGCTGCAATTTTTGCTGCTTGTAGGCAGTATATTTTTGGCATCAGTTGGCAAAACTTCCATAACAACCTTTCAGCATATTGTAATTCAAGTGGTCTGAGAGAAAACTAGACTTCTGCACCTCCTCATGGCTCTGTTTTCAGGCTTTAAAACATCTAGCCCGTGATGGGAGACTTTGGCAAATCACAGGTAATTTCAGAGAGAGCGTTCCTATTGGCTGTTCTCCGGCTGGTGGGCGGTGCTTGGTATTTCCTCAACAGATCTCAACATGGCTGCCGGGTCACAAACTTTCTCATTTTACAGCTAAACAGTACACGACAAGATGTTTCTGGAAACATTTGAGGAGAGAAATAGGCATTACAGTAACAGAATATTGATTCATATCAGCGCTGCCTAGTTTGACCGTTTGATCGGAGTTTGCGAGTGATTGACAGCCGGCTCTCATAGACAGCGGATGGACACCAGACTCCAGATCAGCTCTGACTGGTTGTTTTCCTCCGGTCTGTGAAATCTTGCAGCTATCTAATCAATAAAAGTTAAAGCTGTACTAATCAGTATTTTCAACTTGGATCAAATGACTATGGGTAATGTGAAAGGTGTCACAGAGCCACAGAGAATTGTCACCAACTTTGGTTCACTCTCACCGCTCTAATTAAAAAAAAAAAAAAAAAAGCAGACAAAGGAACACAGCAGAGCACTTAGCAGCTAAATAAACAGATTTTTTTTCCCTCAGAAGTTGGTGCAGACCAAAACAGAGCTAAAAGGAGAGCAAATATTGGACTTAAATTGATCATACAACAACACAGCGTAGGAAAATTGTGTTAGCTGTAGGCAATTTTGGAACTGTTTCCTGGATCCGTGGCTAAGAGGGAGAGGATGCCCCAGGGGAGGCAGCTACTTGTCGACACAGACAGTGGATTCGTGGACGTTAACGCCTCTGGGACTTTTAACTTTTGAACATTTTAATCCTCTGAGTTTGTTTAAAGGATTTTTATTCCATGCAAACATTTGCCCAGCAAACAGGTAACCCTCCTGAAACTTTCCCTAAATGTTCCCGTTGGTTATATTTTTCACAACCGTAACCATGTTTGTGTAAAACCTTTACGGAACCTCAGGGTAACATTTCCTGCAAGTTCTCAGAAGGTTATTTTTGAAAAACATTTATAAAAACTTCAGGCAATGTTGGATATGTAAAGGTTGTTTTTTCGATAATAACCTTCTGAGAACTTACAGGGAATGTTACCTAAAGGTTTTGTAAAGTTTTTATCATAAAAGACCTTCTGAGGATTTTCATGGAACGCTTCCCAGAGGTTCCGTAAAGGTTTTAAAAAATAACCCTCTGGAAATGTTCCTGTATAAACCTTTAGAGAACCTCTAGGAAAATGTGCAGTGTAGTCAAAGGTGCAGTGTGTAGGATTTGGTGGCATCTAGCGGTGAGGTTGCAGATCGCCGGGTCCTCTTCACGGAACCAGCTGTCATGTTTCTACAGTAGCCCAGAATGGACAAACCAAACACTGGCTCTAGATAGGGCCATTTGCAGATTGCAACCTCACCTATGTGAATGCAAAAACACGAAAACGCGCAATGGGATTTTTCCATTGGGTTTTGGATTATTGCAGAAAATAAACTCTGTGACAAACACACATTAAGATAATCTCCACAAATGAACACCCTTTATGATTTTTGAAGCGTAAATGCAATCACCAGAAGACGTAAATAAGTAAATGTTTTCAGAAACATCCTGTAGTGGACTGTTTAGCTGTAAAATGAGAATGTTTTACAGCTTAAACAGTACACTACAAGATGTTTCTGAAAACATTTGAGGTGAGAAATAGGCATTACAGTAACAGAATATTGATTCATATTTATTTTTATTTTTATTTATTTTTTCTGGTTCAAAGTCTTTTTATTGGTATTCTGTACAAAATCCAATAAATCACAGAAATAATTGTATAAACAAATTATACCCATCCCTATAACAATATTACTGCACCATTAAATAAGCAGAATTTATTTCATAAACAATTACATTTATACATATGAATGAATTAAATCGGATAGAAACATAAACAAAACATATTAAAAAAAGGGAAAAGGAAAGGGCCAAAAACACAAAAGTAAATTAAAAATAATAATAATAAATAAATAAATAAATAAAAACTAAGTATAAGTTGTGAATTATATGTAATAATATATAATAATATGTACTATATGTAATTGTTTCATATTTGATCAGCGCTGCCTAGTTTGATCTGAGTTTGTTTCTAGTTTTACTAGAGAAGTTTTTAACTTAAATTTGGCTTTATCATAGTGTTTACGATAGTGCCCTGATTTTGTGCATGAGACATGACTGAGATAATATGTAGTGATCTTAGAAAGTGCACATTTCTCTGTGTGTGCGTGTGTGTCTGTGTGTGCATGTGCATGCATGTGTGTGCATGTTTAACCTGGTGCTGCTGCAGCCTTTTCCTTGATCTCGCGGCATTTGCATCGTATCGAAAGTGACATGGAAATGTCACCTCGAAAGATTGCCGTCGTGGCTCTTTCCTAACATTGACCAGGATGCCCTACACTCAAACATGACACCAAACAGACATCAGATCAACGTAAAAAGGGTATGCATGTCTGAAATAGGTGATATTTTACTGCATTCTCAGTCAACGCGAGACTACACTAAACAGAGGGGTTCGAAAAACCCGCGAGTATCGCGAGAGTTGACCAGCTGTTTAGTCTGTTTTTTTAGCCCTGGTGCTTGTCGCTCTACACGTGGGGAGGAGAGACCGACTTTCCAACAGGGACACGTTTGAAATAAGAACTCACATTATCAGTATTGCTCTCATCGTGGCGGCACCGAGGACTCTAAAATACTGTAAGTAAACCAAAAAAACACTGAGCGCATTTATTAGCCATTATACCATGGAAAGCATATATAGCCATATGCATGCATGCTCCACACAGCATGACTTAGTTCAAAATCAACTCACAGGGGGTGCAACACACACAAAAAATCCCATTCATTGACATTTCCACGCGTGTCTGCAGGCTGTCTGTGTGGTGGTTTACTGTGTGACCGGCTGAGTGCAGTAATCTCCATGTCATTGAACACATCTCCCTCTCTGTAACTTAACAGTCAGCACACTCACACACAGCTAGCCTCTCTCTTCTCCATGTTGTGTAACTTAGATTACACTAATTCCTCTTCTCCTGCGGGCTCTGTGCATGCACTAACAACAGGATCATGTGTCTTGGATGGTAACAAATGCTTGTAGGTTGTCAGCAGTGCAAATGCAACTTAAGTTAGTTGTCAGTAGGCCGGCTAGTAAAGCTAACACGCAGGTCTGAGGCCCATGCAGGCAGGACAAGAAGCACTACAGGATCGTCCTTAAACCCTGCGTCAGTCTGGGACGAGCCCTCCTCACTACTAGTGTATTTCATTGCGTTTAAGAAGCTGTGTGATGCATTGCCTTTTATGTTGTATAATAAACTCTAAAGTGGCCCTTGTACACGAGGCTTTAATGGTGCAATCAGCTGATATTGATATTAAACCTTGACAGTTTAATTCATGTTTAGCATTGTGTAACCTAATGTGCGAGGCTAGCCTGCTAACTTCATACTATCCTGCACTGCGGCCTCCCAACCAACCAGCCATGCTTTTATTCATAGTAGTGTAGCGTTAGGTCACAACCACCTTCATGCTGTCATGTTACGCCAGACTCCATGTAATTATCTGTGAGTTCAGACTCACTGTCGTACTGTCAAAACGGTGTGCATTGTAGCACCGGATTTAAGCTCTCATGTGGATGTTCAGTGTCTTCTGATGAATTCGGCATTTAAATGAAGCACCTAGTGGCACAAATTAAATTACAGTTTTGTTATAAATTGTTGTCATTGAGTGCCAACTTTCCGCCTACACGTTTTGTTTGTTTTTTCTTCTTCCAAAGATGGGTTGTACTATGTTAAAGCTAAAAGGCACGCAAAAGCGAGTGCTAACGTTATTGCGATATGCAAAAGGTAAAAAAAGACTGACTTAGGAGGGGAAAAATCCCTATTTTTATACATAACGCACCTTGTTAACCCTAGTTATACCTCACTGAGAGGACGCGTTAAACTAGCAGGTTTCTGAGTGCAGTCTGGCGTTGTGCTCTTTGTACCTGCTAGCTAGCTAAGCTAACTAGCAGGCTAACAAGCTAATGCCATTAGCCGGTCTATGTTGTGATGAAATGGTCATAACGTTACACGACGGGGTTTTATTTAAGATGTAGTATTAATTAACACACTGCACATGTTTATTGTGAGTCATACTGTCTTATTGTGGGTTATATTAGCACGTAGCTAGCTGAAGTGGTTTGACATTAGGAGCCATTGAAAGTTGGTAGAGTGTAGTAGACAACCAGGTGAGTCAAGGTGCACATTATCTCGGTGCCATGGCAACAATAAGGCTAGTTAATCAAAACGTGGACTCTAGTCGTGTACGTTTAGCCTGTGCTATCTTTTGGCCAGGCTGCATGAAACATTAGACAGTGTGACAGACACTAACACAATGCCTACATGGGTTCATTTAATGGTTATAAAATGTCAACCTTAAGTATTTCCGGTTAAACCCCACATGTCTGCGAACAGTGTGAACTAATTACATGTAGCCTAGTAGTTTCACAGGTGGGCACTACAGTCTAGTTGTCAAATAGAACTAACCAGTGATTGTCCTTATTGGTGGTAACATAGTCATTTTCAGACACTGCACTAACCTGTTCACATTCAAATCCCTAATCAAAACTCACCTTTTTAGAATTGCTTTTAATGTGTAATTAATATTGTGTTTTATATCTTTTTTATGATCTTGTTTTATGTAAGTTGGTTAATCAAAACTTGACTCTAGCCGTGTACCTGTGCTATCTTTTGGCCAGGCTGCATGACACATTAGACAGTGTGACAGACACTCACTGCTCTATTGAAATGTTATGATAATGTTGCTGGACCGAGCTACCACTCTATTATTCCTACATGGGTGGTAATGGTTATAAAATGTCAACCTTAAGCATGTGGTTTCCGGTTAACCCCACATGTCTGCGAACAGTGTGGGCGAATTAGAAAGTCAAGTTTCACAGGTGTACACTACATTCTTAGTTGTCAAATATAACTAACCAGTTGATTGTCCTTATTGGAGATAACATAAAGTAATTTAGTGCAATCAGGCACGTACCTTTGGGGGAAATTAAATTCTCAAATATGACAGTATGTCACGTTAGTATAGAGTGATATGAACAATTAGACAGTGTAACAGACACTAACACAATTCCTACATGGGTGGTAATGGTTATAAAATGTCAACCTTAAGCATTTGGTTTCCGGTTAAACCCCACATGTCTGCGAACAGTGTGAACGAATTACAGGTAGTAGTTTCACAGGTGTACACTACAGTCTTAGTTGTCAAATATAACTAACCAGTGATTGTCCTTATTGGTGATTTTAACAATAGGATTGTTTTTGTTTAATAATAATAATAATAATATTGGTCACTGAGTTTAAGTGAAGACAAGTGATATGTTAAGAGTAAGGGACTTTACTTCAAAGAAAGAAAGAAAAAAAAAATGTAACAATAGGATTGTTTTTTCCTAGTTGATGTTGTTTCCGGGGGAACTGTTAGTGTGACACAGACCAAAGTAATGCTAGCTAGAGCTGAGTTAACATGTGGACTGTCGTACTGAAGAAAGCCACAAGGAAGCAAGTGCAATGCTTTAACCGTCCATTCTGTGTGGTTTATGAAGAACAGAACAGATTGAAACAGTGATAACATAAAGTCATTTAGTGCGATCAGGCACGTACCTTTTGGGGGGGGGAATTAAATTCTGAATTATGACAGTATGTCACGTTAGTATAGTGTGTTAGTATGAAAGCTGTGTGGCTGCTCTGTATCCATTTTGCAAGCTGCTTAGGGTTGCCTGTGCTCAACACGTTGTAGGGATTGTAACATGTAAATACAGCCTGACCACTCCCCCTATCTGAACCCAAGGTCACAGTCTGAATATTGACTTTAAGGGTCAAGAAAAGCACCAAATGGACGCCGGTTTGACTTGTAAGAAGAGCTCTAGATTAGTTTGACTGCTGAACTGCTATAGTAACCTTGTCCAAGGTGAATGTAGTGTGGGCCACCATTTCATAGGCACATTATACAGCCTACAGTATACAGGCTCATTTCTGTTTGATTTAGTTTAATATGGAAAGATTTAATCTGTTGATTTTTTAAATTGTATTGTACATTTATACATCACAGGTGATATTATCCGTTGCAAAACTGAACAGCTGGCTTATCATGAGCGAGGCATACAGTGAGCATGTGACTCACCTTTGATCGCATATATATTATATTTTTGTAATCTCGGGGAAAGTCCATTTTACTTTTCTGCTTGATATAGAAATGGGTAGGCTACAGTTCTATTAATTTCTTGGGCAGGCTTTGTTTTTAAGTGCCCTGCAAGTCTCCTCTACTTATCGCAGTAAATAATTTGATGAATAATGAAAGCCAGAGCAGCATTTTTGATTGAAGGCAATTTAAATTTGATTACAATGATTTGACCAAGTTCAGTTTGATTGTGATGTAAAATAGTCATGGTCCATTTTTTTAAATAAATAAATTTCTTTGAGGAAAAGCAAGTATTATGATGATTAATCAAGGATTGGATCGAGTATGAACCTTTTATTGGAGATACAGCAGTTCAATTATTGATATAATATTAAACTGCATGTCGTATGGAATTTTAGTTTATAATTTAGTCTATAATTTGAGTCATAAAATTTGATGTATTATAATTGTTTGCCCTTCGCATCTACATTGTTGTGCTTTTGCTTTTTCATCAAAAAAGTGGGCATGCAGTAACAGGCAGTGCATTTTTAATATTCTTCCTGCTACAACATCTAACGGCAACCTTTGTTTAAAAAAAAAAAAAAAAATTCTGCATTGTCCTTGTCACTGTATCCTGCTTGTTTGATTTTTCAAGCAATGGAGCTTATTGGAGTGCACAGTGCTTTTTGATAACTGACTTTCAGTACTTGGACGTCTGAGCCGCCTTGAATGTACCACTACCACTATATAATCTCTATCATTGAGTCATATCATCATGATACTCACACATACATGAATTAATTCAGTAATTTTATGAACATATCATAGTTGCTAAAGCTCTGGGTGTTTTCTCCCTAATTTACCAGCCTTGCTGCAACAACCTGTAACATTAGTTCCTATTGCTAACACTCTATTCATTTTGAGGGAACTGATTGAGTAAATTATGTGCAGTGTGCAGAAACTATTATATCAAATGTACAAATATCAGATGTTTACAGGATTATGTTTGAAAAAAAATGGTCGGGGGTGAAGTTTTTTTAAGAAATATACAGGAAGTTTGTGGGTAAATTTATCCATTCGAAATTGTCTAGCAATTTTATGCACTTGCAAAAAAACAATCAAATCATGATGTGTCACCCTAATGTTTGGATGATGTAGTCTTTCCCACCTCTTTGGAAATGAGTCTTCATGCATTCTGTGCATTATGCAAGACGAGAGCCACAGCCTCGGTACTTGTATATGTTTGCACACTCTAGCCTAAACATTGACACTCTTAGGGGAGTGTGCCTAATTCCTTTACAGCAGCTCTTTCTGCTGTTACTTAATGTTGAAAGTATATCCCAGTACTGCTGCTGGCCTGCAGGGGGCCAGCAGTTGATTATGTAGAGCAGGTGGGAGTGCCAGCAGCAATAGAGGTCAAAAGTCATATATATTTATATATATGTATATGTATATGTGTGTGTGTGTTTGTAGCTACCAATGGCAGCCGTGTCTGGAAGCAGGGCAGGATATGATTGAGTCACATCCAGACCATGTGATGCATTCCTCCTGGAGGAGGCAGACTTTGCCAGGTTTGTTAAGGAAAGGCATGTGCACATGTCCTTTTTTTAACATGGACAGAGAGTCACCTCCTGTTAGGCCGCACACCAGGAATTGGGAATGCAGAGGGCTGTTCCAGTGTCTTCAGTTGGGGCGGATTTCCCAAGTACAAGCTGACCGTTTTGTAACTCTTAACAGCCGGGACAGACGGGGCGCGTGAGCAGTGCGTGACGGCTGCCTGCCTGAACTGTGTCACCCGTGTGGTGTCCACACCAGCAGCGTTTCTGCTATTAGTGCATTTTACAACTTTTAGGACCTAATGATTTAAGTAAGTTGATTTACCTAAAAAAAATAAGTGAGTTACAAACGTCTCTTTCCCAATGTACAATATTGAATCGTAACCCTTGTATCGTTATACGTATCATATCTTCAGATTCTTGCCAATACACAGCCCTACTTACACAGCATTGCAGTTCAAATTCAGCTTGTTATCAATAAAGATCCCACGGTACTTGTAGTTGTCTACGTAGTATACCACCTGTCCTTTTGATGATAGTATTCTGAGGGATTGAGGGTTGATGCCTAAAATCAATTCAAATGTTTTTGTTACATTTAGTTGAAGGAATTCACTGTAACACCACTGTACAAAGTCAGTAACGACAGGACTGTGGCTGTTGCATGGAGGAGACTGACTATGACAGGATCGTCAACAAACTTTAAAATTAATCTGTTGTTGTGCCGGCTCGTCTGTGTACAAAATGTAGAGGAGCGGAGAAAGGACTCAGCCCTGAGGGAAGCCCCGTGGATGAGGACAATTCCCCTGACATGCATCAATTCACCCTCACTCTCTTGAGTTTGGTTTGTTAAGAAATAACAAGAATCCAGCCCACAATATTATATTAATAATATAAATCTAAACCAAAATTATTGATAAGCTTATCTATTAAAATGTGAGGTTGGAATGTATTAAAACAGATGAGAAATTCATAAATAGCAGCGTTGCACTGCCTTCAAGAAAAAACGAGGTTAAGCAGAGTGGTGGTAGTGTCTTCTACCCCTCGCCCAGCCCTGGACGCAAACTGTAATTGGTCAAGCAGGTGCTCAGTGTTGGTGCGAAGTTGTCTTTTTAACAGTTTTTCAAAGGACTGCATGACTAGGGAAGTCAGAGCAACAGGCCTAAAATCATTAAAAACCGCGGGATGATTGTTTTTGGCCACCAGGATAACTATAGACTGCTTCCAGCTGATTGGCACCCTCTGCTGGTTGAGTGACAGTTGAAAAGTGTAGTGGAAGATGGGGGGCAAATTGTTCTGAAGAAGAGGAGAGCAGGCGGCTACTTATGTTGTCAGGCCCTGGGCTTTTTCTAGCTTTGGTGTGTTTAAAACAGTAGGCCGCAGAGTGAGCATCAAAGGGGGTGGGACCAGTGCATGTTAGTTTGTTTTTTCAGTTCTAAAATGTAATTTACTAAAATCAAGGCTGTCAAACTTAAAATAAAACTCTAAACTCCTTTGCCAGCTGTTTGTCGGATTTAAAACCATCAAGAACAACCTTAAAGTTGCTTTTTTTCATTTGACCATCCCAGGGAGAACCCAAATTATTGTTGCCAAGTTCTCTTTCTATCTTCTCCTTGTATTTGTGTTTTGATCTCCTTTTTTTTTTTTTTTTACTTTTTATCTCTCTCACACCCATGGCTCGCTTTCTTTCTAGATACACTTTCAGACACTTGTTAGGGATTACATTATCTTCACAGAACGTCACATAGCAGCTGACAACATCAGTGAGCTCATCAATGTCAGTACAGGACTCTTTAAACATGTCCCAGTCCGTGCAGTCGTAGCAGCCCTGCAGGCTGCGGATGGAGTCATCAGCTCAGGTCTTGGTCTGTTTCATGAGGACTTTGCCCCTCCTCAGAGCGGTGCGATACGCAGGGATGAGCTGCACGCAGTTGTGGGCACATGAAAAGTACTATATTCATTTTCAACATGCAATCATCAAGCAGATCCAGACCAGTTTTCCCAGATTTGACATACATTTTTTCCAGTATAAACTGTCCCTCAACTAATACAAATGTGTGTGTGTCTTTGTAACTTTCAGGTGTAGCTGTTAGTGTCCTGAGGAAATGCCACTGAGGTTTCGTTCTGTTGTGCCCTACACACTACCCGGAGTCCTTGCACTGATTGGCTGGTGGTGGTACATCTCACGGAAAAAAGAGCGGTCCATCAGCCATGACAGCCCAGAGGGGGCTCCAACTGCTATGGGCCTTAGAGCATCTCCAGCGGAGGGTAGCAATGGTTTGGTTGAGAAAGGCACTGTATCCCCCACAAATGACACAGAAAGCCCCACCCACAGACCTCCAAAGGTCAGTAACCTGGGAACAGAACATGAAAATATTTCCCAAATCCATGTCCAGGACACTGAAGCAGCACCTTCCCTGAAACAAAGTTCTGAAGAAGCTGCCCCTCACCGTGGCAGAGTAAGACAAGAGGAAGTCCATAAACCCTCAGTCTCGACTCTACCATCACCTGGCAAAGAAGACAGCCTACAGCTGTCATTGAAAGACCCAGAGAAAAGCTCAACACCTGCCTCGGTAAAAGAGCTGGAGAAACACCTAGTCAAAGATCCAGCCACAGTAGAAGAGGTCATCTTGCCCTGCCAGTCTACCAAAGTCACCAGCTCCTCCTTCCCAACAACACACCTTTCTGATGCAGAGAGGCCGGAGCCAGAAGGGGAAGTTGCAAAGCACTACAGCACTGTTAATACACAAGATGAGATGGGTGTTTGTGCAGTCACCTCAGCCAAAGTGCAGAGAGTGATCCCATCAGAGGCCGACTCTCTAGAAACACCCCCTTCAGCCCAGGATTTCCGCCAACACATTCTAACCAGCACACCTATCCCCCTGGCTCTGATCTCCACGGCCCTGACAACGGTCCAAGACTCCACCAACACATCGGAGACCCCGGATGACATCCAGGTACACAGTGGCCGTGGAGAGGAACAGGATCTGGAGCTTCTAGCAGCTGGACTCATAACCGAGGTCATCTCGGCAGCCACCCAGGAGGTCCTTGGTGTCACCAGCTGCCAGTTCACAGACAACAGCCAGCCCAGCTGCAGTAGCAGTACGCCACTGGCTAGCGGCAGACTATGCTCCCAACAGGAGCCAATCGCAGCAGCACAGCAGCACCGCCATCTATCGACAAGCCCCTCCCAGAAAGGCTGCGAGTCTAGAGAGGCCACAGAGAAGGAAGAGTTTGGGATGCCTAATGGATGCTCCTCGGCTCCAGCATGGGAGCCTGTTGAGGTCAGTCACAGGGTTCATCAGACAAACCATGCCCAGAGAGGCCACTGGCTAGCACCATCGCACCAAGCAGCACTAAGCACCCCTTCGCTAAACGTGAAAGCGAAAGGGGACGAAGCGGCTGCGCTGGCCGACGACTCGGCCTGCAGCACGTGCCACTCTGAGGATGGCATCAGCAACGAGGACCTCCAGAACAGCACGTTTGACAACCAAACGGATGTGATCCAGGTTACAGACTTGTCAGCAGGAGAAGCCACGCAGCCTCTATCACTGGTTGAGACTGCCACGGAGGCATCGGTGTTGGCTGAATCTGGAGACAGCTCTGTGGATGCTGTGTGTGAGATAAAGAGGCTAAATGGATTGGGCCTGAGGAATGGAGCTCATGGGACGTGTGACGTGGAGACGGACCAGTCTGGAGGTGAGGCATCAATCTGTTGATTCTTGGTATTGGTGTAACAAGTGCTGCTGAGTACAGCCAGACCGCTACTGGATTTTCTTAGGCTGATATTTGAGAGTGTAAAAATTTGACAATGATATATTGACCAATAGCAATCCCTTAGATTTAAAACATTTTTTTTAGGGCTGCCCCCTGAATGCCAATGATTGGAATCATCAGTCGAGAAGCCCCCAAGTCAAATTTGTCATCAGTGCACGTCATTTTACGCAGAGCAACACAGGATAACGGCATGACAGGATATAATCTTTCACAAACGGAGTCTTGTCTCCAAAATGAGTGATTACTGAAACGGAGGAGGCATTGTGACATGGAACAGCACAGCTTGTTTCAGTCGGCCGTTCCGATGCTCTCAGCTCCGGTGAATGTTAGCTAAGTCTTCCTAGTTGAATAAAGGTTATATAAGTCGCCTAAACTGGTTTTGAACCCAGACGCTGATACCACCTCCTCTACTGCTGTACAGCGTGAATGACTTTGGCCTACAGTGCAGTCAGCAGTCCGGCAGGAGATGCTCTGTGGTGCTCTAGGATTTTATAAGTGAACTATGGCCTGTATGCACACTTTTTATTTCTCTGACTGTGTTGAAATGTGATGTTTTCACATCGCAGATGATGAGAGGGCTGCTCCAAGGAAAGCCTGAGCCAGCCCTAACTATAAGCTTTATTAAAGAGGAAAAGCCTACTCTTAAATGTGGAGAAGGTGTTTCCCTCCCAGACTGAAACTGGGAGCCGGTTCAGCAGAAGAGGAGCTTGATAGCTGAAGGCTGTGGCTCCCATTCTACTTTTGGAGACTCTAGGAACCTCAAGTAACCCTGCATTCTGTGAGCGCAGTGCTCTAGTGGGGCAATAGGGTGCTATGAGGTCTTTAAGATATGATGGTGCCTTATGGGCTTTGTAGGTGAGAAGGATTTTATATTCTATTCTTCACACTTCCTGCAAATTAGCAGATTTTGCCCTCTGAACTTCTGGAAGATTTTTAATGTGACGTGTTGTTTCATTAACAGTAGCAGGAATAATAGAAGAAGAATGAAAAGAGAAAGAATGGTTGGAATAGATAAATGGATGAGACCAGTATTTCTGCTGAGAGAAAAAAAAAAACAGTGATGAGTATGGCATGACAACTACAGTGTACATGCTAAGTAATAGAGCCGACCGATACAGGATTTTTGGGGCCGTATCTGTGTGACCAACCTCAGTGCAGAATCATTACAAAAACAAAACAGAAATCCTTCTGCAGTGCATTACAAGTGAGTTGTGATCTACAAAAATACGGTTTTGTTACTGTCACGCTTGTTTCTCTCCTCTTTGCTCTCTCTCTCTCTCTCTCTCTCTCTCTCTCTCTCTCTCTCTCTCTCTCTCTCTCTCTCTCTCTCTCTCTCTCTCTCTCTCTCTCTCTCTCTCATATATATATATCGCTGTGTGTCCCCCGTGGGTGTCTTTTTCCTATTGATGGACTTCACAGGTGTATTTTGGCTTGTATAAGTCCATAGTGTGCTATTCCTGACAGAGTTGCAGTGTGTGTGAACAATTAAGACCAGGGAAACGTCAGGCAACAGCCCACTTGTTCATATAATAAACTCAGCATGAGCTGTGTATTATTAATTGGTAGTTGGTAGTAGAGGGAAAGCTTTAATTGTGACGCAGTGACAGAAATTGTTCCCATTAACAAAAAGCGTAACTGCAACTCCCAAGTGGAGCATATTTGAAAACTCAGTTTGCTATTAGTTAAAAAAAAAAGAAGTGATTTCCTGACAAATGTGACAAGGTAGCGTGGCATGGCATTTGATGTGATGAAAGACATGCTGATGTCTCACAACTAAAGAGATGATTTCTGTTAATGATACACTAGACACCCTCTGAAGGATGGGCACTGGAACCTGAAACATCTATGTTGCTGTGTAAATATTGCTGGTAAAGGTGATGATGATTTTGTGTGTGTATCTAGGCTCTGATGTGAACAGTATGGACTCGGTGGACAGCGGCTGCACTATGGGTGTTGCTGGGGATAGCCAGAGCAACCACGCTGCCTCCTCGAGCTCTGAGCTCGTCATCTGGGAGATTGAGGTGCCAAAGGTGAGTCAGAACAACTGGCACAAGAAGTAAAACCTGTCAACTTATCAGTGTGACATGATATCAACACCTCACTGTACACCACTTCACCAGAATATTTGAAGTGCAAAGTTCTGCTTGCGTATGCTGACCCCTTGATAAAAATGTATACTTACTACTACTTATACCACGAATAGTTTTCCAGAGTTGTCAGCATTGTCTCTTTCCATTTAGAAAAGTCTGAATTGTGCCCAGGCTTTTTAGCATTTGGTTCACATTTTTATAAAATGCTAACACTGCAAGTTTTGTATGAATGAACTGTCCTTTTGACATGTTCTTGTCTTTTCTGCCTGTCTTCCCGCACCAGCATCTTGTAGGGCGGTTAATAGGGAAGCAGGGAAGATATGTGAGTTTCCTGAAGCAGAACTCTGGCGCAAAGATCTACATCTCCACCCTGCCTTATACACAGGAGTTCCAGATCTGTCACATAGAGGGTGAGTGTGTGTGTGGGGGGGATCTGAAACTATTGAACTCAACGTTTTATATCAGTGTTGTTTTGAACTACACCTAAAACTCTGACTTGTGTGTCTCTCCAGGTACGCAGCAGCAGGTTGACAAAGCCCTGTCCTTGATTGGGAAGAAGTTCAAAGATCTGGACTTGACCAACCTATATGCACCACCGCCTCCCCCGCTCACATTGCCGTCACTTCCCATGACCTCCTGGGTAAGGGTGGGCTCTCTGGCTGCTCTGTGCCACCATTACTGAAATGGACTGATTTTTTTTTTTTTAGCCGCTGCAATATATTGCCAGACCTGCAAGGCTCAAAATGAAGCGTGGAAATGAAGGCATACTGTATGTCAACCCAGGCTTCATGACATAATGTTTCTGTAGTTTGTCTCTTGATTTGTCCTTCCGTAGAGTGAACTGGTCAACCACTCAATTGTGATGAGAACTTACTAATAACTAGTGGGAAGTGTTTACCATAGCTTGAATTCCTCAACTTTAATTTTTTGGGTTTCGGTTGGTAAAATACCGGCAGTTGTGAAGCTCCAAGGCTAACAAATCTGTCAGATCTGTCTTTCACAATCTCTCTTCTTTTGCCTCTTTCTGACACAACAGGCATCTGCAAAGAAAAACAACTAATAGGTGTATGCAAACACCAAGCAGCAACCTCCAGTGCTGAGAAATGAAGCCAAATGGAAAATGGCCACTTGAGGCTGGTTCCAAAAGCGAGTCAATCTCCATAGACCCCCATGTTACAATGCCTAAATTTACAGCCAAAATCAACATATTTACAGCCTGGTACAAAAAACAGTTTTATAACTAATTCTCTCGTTCATAACAACTGTACGGGGGGTGATTATTCTCATGGCATCTTAACTTAAACGCTCCAAAGTGTGTATACACTTCATCAAAGTCAACAAAACGTAAACGAAAAAGTTAACAAAACTGTGAAATGCAGTACCTGTGGGAGGATACTCACGACAAAGGGGCCGCGACAAGTCCCTTGCTTAAATATTTATCTATCACCCTTTTAGACCTCGAGGCATTTTGATAACTTGAGAAGGACGAGTACTCTTGTCTCTTAGCCTACTGCTGGTGTTCCAACATATTCTGTGACCTGCAGCGGTGCTACCTTTCTAAAGGTTCAAGAAGGTGACGTTAAGTGCACGCTGCATGTAGTGACCAGGCATTTAGTTGATATTTGCTGACTGATAAAGTAGAATTTATTATTTCCACTGTGTTGTTTTTATCTTATAAACGCAGTTTTCGCAGCCAGAGGAAAAATGAGTCCGGGCCAGGTTAATGAGCAGTGCCAAAAGATGTGAAAGCCCAATACCTCTTCAGCACAGTAGAATAAGGAGTACATATTTTTCTTCATTACCTAAAATGATTTGATTACAGGATTTAAAAGTTAAGCGGTTTCAGAACTGTGTACAGATTCTATAGTATGCTATCAAACCCCATCCCGAGTAGACGTATGGCAAAACACCACAAGAGTCTGCTACTGGTGAGAAGAAGCAATTCAACTCAGAGTCACAAGTCCAGTTCGAAGGCTCATTAGCACATTGCTGCTGCTGCATTCCCTGGAAAGTGAATGCAGCAGCAGCAATGTGCTTGCGAGGTAAACAGTAAAATTACCATCACACAAGCTGCAACCTACAAGGAGTTCTGCCTGATATGTTTGTTTTATTGCTTTACATCGCTGGATGACGTTGCATTTCACAAAAGTTAAGAAACTTTTCTCTGTTCTCTGCACTCTGGCACTGCACTGGTCTCATTGAAGAAATTGAGAATGCTGCATTATTTATTTGGGATGAAGTGTAGTTTTAGCCAGAGGCAATGCAGATCCTGGATCACGGGATCAGAGTAACACTTCCTCTCGTGTACCTTTTTGTCTTCTCAGCTTCTGCTCCCCAGTGGAGTGACCGTTGAAGTGATAGTGGTGAACATTGTGTCAGCCGGTCACGTCTTTGTCCAGCAGCACACCCATCCCACCTACCACGCCCTGCGAAGCCTCGACCAGCAGATGTTCCTCTGCTACTCCCAGCCGGGCACCCCCGCCCTGCCCTCACCTGCTGAAGGTAACCTTGGTCACATGGCGGGGTTAAAGTCGCTGATAAATGTTTCTGCAGTGTTAGTCATTCTTAGCCTAGTAAACCGTTGACTCCATATGCAGCTAGAACGGCATCTCCAGCAACCATAAAGATACCCCAGCTGCATTTATTTTCAGCAATTGTGAAAATTGAAAACCGATTTTATTAAATATGCAACAAAAGTTCTGGCCCCATAAAAGAGGTCAGCCAAGCCAAAGTAACTTAACATGAACTGAACACAAAGGAGGAATATAATTGCTGATCAGACCATTTTAGATACAAAATACAGCAACGCGGGACAATTTTTCTTCAATGTGAACATTTTAACAATGAACTAAAACAAAAAGTAGCAAACAACTCAGAGAAATATACAAAATCTCTAAATTAGAAATTCCAATTCCAAGTTTTTATCATTTTGAAATGTTATACATGTATTAAAGTCGGCAATATTTTTCCTTGCTGTGACTAAATGACTGTTGTACTGCTACTTGCAGCTTTAATAGTCTTTGTGTCTGTCGTCCAGTTGGTGTGATCTGTGCAGCTCCGGCGGTGGAAGGAGCCTGGTGGAGAGCTCAGGTCATCACCTTCTATAAGGAAACTAATGAAGTGGAGATCCGATACGTTGATTACGGAGGCTATGACAGAGTTAAGATTGACTCACTACGGCAGATAAGGTGAGTGTCAGAGGCCTCACTGTATCAGAACTGTGTAATGCCATTAAGGATACATCAGAACTTCTAAACAAACACAATGTAAGTGCTATCCTGGTGAACATCTGTTTTGTAGCAGTAGCTGTGGGAAAAGTATTCCAAAGTCTTCCAACTAGGAGCATTCCCTGGAATTAAGACTAATCCTAATTTAGTTTCAGTGCAGGACCAAGTAGAATCCCTGTGCAGGTAACCAGCTGTACTGTATGTATATACTGTAATCACACAAATGCAATTCTCATTTTTCAGGTGATAAATAAATTTTTTTCTTGGTGTAAATGAACTTTATCACACCTATTATAATATCACTCACTTAAAACATGAAAGATTAAAAACGGTTTTAAAAAAGATGAGATGGAGACCCTGGGGTTGTTGGTTTCTACTACATTTCTCCTCCTGAATTTTGAAGCCAACCCATTATTGTACTGGCAGTCTTCCAGAAACTTAGAGCTGTACACATTAAAATCTCTCCAGCTATGCGCTGCTCCCTGGTTCCCATCCTCTCCCAGTACAGCTCCAGTACAGCTCCAGTATGTCCTCAGTCTGCATTGTCTTTCTTTTCCGCGGCAGATGGCTGTGGAGCCGGGGTTGTGCTTTGTCAGACTTCAGTATATTTAAGTTGATGTATTTCCATATAGTAAATAAAGAGCAGCATGTTTCCTGAGAAAACTTCCACACTGAAATGTAAAATGTAACTTTCATTTTGGAAATTCACAAATGAGGGCAAATTTCTATACATCACACCTCCAAAGATTTATCCATATTGTACTGATATTTGATAGTTGCAGCATTGATCAGTATACCCTGACCTTTACCACTACTGCCACCATCAGGTTACAAGTTTCAGTTGTAACTCTAACCTTACTCTGACTCCACCTTACTGGCTGAAACACAAAACTGTTGAAAAAGCAAGCAAGTAAGCTTTGATGGGAGCAGGGTCTGAAACTAGCACCTGCCACCCGCGAAATGTGGGTAAATTGTTGGCAGTAGCGGGTAAAAAGGTGAGGCCATCCGCCACTTTGGCAGACAGGAAAAACACTAGAGATGGGAATAGAGAACCAATTCCTAGTTGTCCGATTCCTCGGCATCTCGTGCCTCCGTGACTACCAATCCCTCTTTGATGCTTTCCGACTGTTACGCATGCACAATGACGCATACGCACGCTGTATCATGTTTTCAGTTTGTTTGGAACCGGAGACACGGCGGAGAGAAAGAAAGCGCTCTAATAGATATTAGAGAGAGAAATATGATATTGTTTAACTTCCTAACACTAGCTCTAAGCAGCGTATAATACATCATTAAAACTGCTAATGCCAAGTTTTTTTTTTTAATCAAAGCAAATATTTAAGTAATAATCATTTGATTTGTGTGTTTTTATGCAAATAACCACTATAGATGACAATAACAAAGTACAGTACTGTGTACAGTACGCTCCCACCCTTGACAAATAGGGCTCCCCTGGAAGATACGGTGTAATTTGAACTCTGTAATTTACTGTGCATATGTTTTTATGTAAAATATATCAAACATTGAATGACATTGGATCTAAAATGTTATTCCTTCATTTAGCGCATAGATTTCAAGAGTGGCAGACAAAAAAAACACTTAACCTGTCACAGTAGTAGGCAGTGAAAAAAGTGAATTTCAGACCCTGGATGGGAGAGAGGAGAGGAGCAGCTGGTGGTTGTGATAATAAACTGTGATGAGCTGGTAAAGGCAGAGCCAATAGCAGGTACTAACAGGTCAGTGTAGATGAGAGGATTTTAAAATGTGTAAAAGCTTCTATAATGTGTTTTCAATGTGTCACCATATGTAAAATATATATATTTGTATATCATGAGACATATTTCTATATATTTACAACAGATTTTTATTTTCCAGGTCTGATTTTGTAACACTACCGTTTCAAGGTGCTGAAGTATTGCTTGACAACATCGCCCCACTTCCAGGTACGACATTGTTTAACACATCATTTTAAAACTTAGAGCTACACCAACATGACAACGGCAGTGCTGATAGTTCTAGCGTCTGTTCTTTGAAATGGTCTAGTTTTTATTTCTTTTTGCTTCAGAGGTCTTAAAAACCAAGTCCTAATGTTGCTGTCTGAAAGCTGCAGATATTGTATAGCTGGAGCTATTGTTCCTCTCAGTTGTTCTCACATAATGTTTAAAATGTCCTTCATCAGGAGAGGATCGTTTTTCACCAGAGGCCACATCAGCGTTGGAGGAGATGACCAGAGGAGTAGCATTGCTTGCCCAGGTTAGACCACCTTCCTCACTAAACTTAACTCCAGAGTGTCAGCCTACATTCACACTGATACGCTTTCCGTTTAAAATGCAGAACTTGTGCTACGTTTATGCCTCGCGTCCACTAGGGATTCCAAGCAAAAATACTATTCGATAATCACTGGGAACTAGTCGATGATTTTTTGAAAATCGCTGCAAAATATATATATATTTTTTAAGACAGGACGGTAGTCGCATGAATTAGACGTTGTTTTTTATAATTTAATGGCTATTTGAAAAATCTAAAATCATGACCCATCCCTAGAGTCCACACTGCTTCGATGTTTTAGAACCCAGAGACGTTTGAAAACGCTGCTGTATTTTAGTTGGAAACTGCGTTTTAGTCTGGACCACGTATGTATAAAGAGAACTGGATACAGCGTTGGAGGCGGACGCCCGTTCATTCCTTTGAAGCCAAAATGGCTCGACTGTCAAGTGATAAAGTACCCGGATCATCCGGCGATCTTCTGCAGGCGCAGTAGCGTTTCCTTCACGTGAACGGAGGAAGGAAAATAACTCTGGATTCAGCTATTAGTGCATTTTAAAACTTTTAGGACCTAATGATTTAAATAAGGGCTATTCAAGGGTTCATACTGGGAAGTTGATTTACCTATAAAGAATTATCCGCTGATATACGGACGTCTATTTCCCAATGTAGAAAAAGTCAAGCTTATTCGAGTGATTACGAGCAGCGTCTCCAGTGGCCCTATCAGCCCTACGGAGCAGACGTTTGAAGGCGCGGTTTGCGGCTTTGAGGAGGGCGATGGACATAAAACGGAGGACTTTCTTTTTGTTATCTATGCTTATTTTGTTCTGCACAACTATTGGCAAGTTCACAAAGAAACTATTAACAAATGAAGCATAAATGCTGCTCTCCAGTACGACGAGGACTTCCAGCCACCCGGCAGAGCGACAAGTGTGTGTTTTCAGGCGTGTTGGTACGGACGGAGATTATTTCTAAAACGGTGCTAAAGCGCTCGTGTGTACAGAGATGGTTGGAGTAGTAGTGTGGATGTAGCCTCAGTAACTGACTGACCATTTGTTTGTCTCTCTCTGTAAGGTCTCGAACTACGATAACAACACAGGCCTCCCGCTGGTCCACCTGTGGAACATGGTTGGAGAAGAGGTAAAATGCTTAGACACACCTGGTTTGCCAATGACCTTTGTACTATATGTGACATATAGGCCAACTCGTAGTTTTAGGGTTATGTATGTTGTACTGGTAGTTTCAGGGTTGAGGATGTCGGTAGTAGCAACATGGAATAGCTTTAAAATGACTACTTTCTTACACATTCCTACTTTCTTGCAAACAGTTAGTACAAACATGCTTAGTTGACACTACAGCTGGTATCAGTACATACGTTAAAGTCTGGGTAAAGTAAAAGCCTCAAGGACATAATCTCTGCCTTTCCTGGTAGGCATTTAATGGGAAACACAAGTGAAAATAATAAATAAAACTGCTTCTATTAAAAAGAGAAAGCCGTAGATCGGTGAGTATGACATGACTCGGTTGTTTGGATTAGTGCTGCCATCATTTGAATAAGCCGAATGTTTCTCTTCTTATTTCAGGTGATTTCAGTAAACCGTACGCTGGCAGAGAGGGGCCTGGGTGTTTGGGTGGATGGATTTTGAACTCCTAACATGCTCTGATCTCCACCCGCCCCTCCCACCCATCCACCCCCTTATTCTCTTGTGATCAGCAGTCTGGGACCCAGGTCATGCTGCGGTCTCAGCCCCACCAGACTCACCACTGGATCTAAGAAGATTGTTTTCCATTTCGTTTTTTTGTCCTCCCCCTCCCCCCCTTCCTTTTTGAAAATAAATTAAAAATTGTTTGCAGGCATAATCTACAAGAACAGCACTGCTTCAAAATAAGACAACCTCCCCCTATTGTGTTTGTACACACAAAAGAACTAAAAGAAGGAAAGGAATAGGTACTTGTAAAAGAACATTTTTAAATCTATATTGTAACTAAATAAAGGTTCAACCAATATTTTTTTTTCCTCCCCCATCACACCTTAATTTTTGCTCTGGGCCGTTGCTCACTGACTGTGGATCATCACGCTATGTGGAAGGACAAACGCCTCCATCAGACCAGGTCGACACCTGTTGTGAACAGTTTTGAGTTTCATTGACACTTCGGTTATAATCGTTCGTAAGTCACTACATTTCAAAGTTGATTTGGGTTCTTGTCTGGGTAGTAGGGGGCAAAAAGGCTGTAGAGACTGATGGGTGATAGCATGGCAAAGAGCAGAGCAGCGCAGAGGAGGTCAGAGGTCCGTCCCTGGTGGAGCCCCGAGAGACTGACTTCTCTGGGGGTCTCCATCCAGAGCTGCTGCTGCTGCTGCAACTCCAACCAGGACGGCGGAGCGAGCAGGTTGCCTTTGCTCTACCTTTCTTCACCAACTTACACTGCGTTACAGAGGAGCCAGGAATTTCAACCTACCAGACAAAATGCAGTTGAACAGCTTTTCAAATTGGAACTCCAAGTTGGGCAAGATTTTCTGTAACTCAATATGTCCAAGATGCATTTTTCTGACAGCATTTCGGCTGGGCAACATACGCCTGATGATGCAGATCATTATAAAGGGGCTGCTTGTAATGCTCAAATTACACATGTTCTGTTTTGAAAGACACAACTGTAAAGATCCACTCAGATTTTGTGATGGAACCTCCAAATCCCCAAATTTAGTTTCCCCAAAGTTCAGATAAGAATATTGAATTAAAAGAAAATCCTTGATTACGGGAACTTCTCAGAAAAATCCGGAACATAACGGCACCATAACAGAGTCGGTGTGCTTTTTTTTTTTTTTTAAAGCTATTAAAACACTTGGTAACAAATGGTTAAATCTCTAAATCTGAAGCTGCTAGAGGTCCGTGGTGACCAGTTTTCACTAATTTACCATTACTGACATTTCATATTGGTCAAATTACTGAATGTTTCATGGGCGTCCTCTGGTTTAATAATTCCAAAGAAATGGTTTTCTTGAGCTGCGACGCAGCGTTAATACACAGTTTGTGAGTTTCCGTATGATGGCAGAGTGCTGCTGTTATCCTACAGAGACTTGAAGCACTAAAACTTGGTCTGACATGGGAAAGAAACACTACAGTAGAGTTAGTTTGCAGCGCTGCTCTTCAGTGTCGACCTAATATCGATCTAAATCCAGTTTGTGTTGTTAGTGTTGCATGGTCAACCAGCTCAGGAGCACCTCTGTTCTCTGCTCTTCATTTGTTGTAAACTGACCGTTGAAACCTCCCAGTAGTCAGTTGTTTTTTTGTTCTTCACATGTTGATACGATGAGCCTGGATCTATCACTTCTTCGGCTTAAAGTTGATTTGGATCAGTTGTCATAGCAACAAGTCCTCAACCCAAACTTGAAATATGTTGATATAAATCAGATTTCAGGGGCCTGCATCAACAAGCTAATACAACTTAGTCTGGCTGGCTTCAGTGGGCCTAACAGTGGTGATCCTGGACATCGTAGCCATGACTGGAATACTGAAAGGGGACATATCATGATCTTTTCAGTGCTTGTGCTCATACATTTGGCGATCTGGAGTGGCTACCAACCCACAAACTGAAATAAGACGACCCAGTCAGAGATCAGAAAACATGTGATTCAACAAGCCATTCAGATTTGGCTCCCCTTCCTATGTCACATACAGGCTCATTAGAATATACCACCCACAGTATGAGAACTACCTTTGAAAAAGGTGCACCATATTTTCTTGCAATCCAATCAGAGAGGACTGGGCTTTTACAGGAGGGGGGCTTAAAGAGACAGGAGCTACAGGTGCGTTTCAGACAGAGGGTGATTATTCAGACAGAAAAAAATAATGTTTTTTGAACATTAGAACATGTTCTAGTAGAAATCCAAAATCCAAAGTATGAAACTGGAAATGAGCATGATATGTCCCCTTTAACGTGAGATGAAACAGTGACAAAACTACTCCTGTTCGTTAGAAACTGTTTTATAGTGATTCTACTGTTCTATAGAAATATTTGGCGCTCTTCTACTGATGCAGGCCCCTGATGGGAACTTGTTTGTTTTTGAGAATCATCAAGATGTTGGTATTATTATACATTTTCTCACAAAAGCATATTGTCTTTAGTCTAAATTAAGAACGCAGTGTCACTCAAGATAATCCAAGATTGACAAATCAATTCTTTGATGGTGGTTTCGACAAACCCCGAGTCTGCAGGACCATCCGGTTAGCCTGAGGTGTGTTTCATGAAGAAGGATCAGAAGAGAGGGGCTTTATTGTGAAAAGCTTGGCTTGAGTGAGCCTAACAAACCAGGATTAAAACTTTCATAAATCCAAACTCGAAACTAATGTGGTCAGATTAATTGGAACATGGTTTAAGAACACAGACATGAAGCTCGGATCACCTCAATTCACAGGGAAGAAAAACAGACATGCAAAGAGAAAACTGGAGTTTCCATGATAATTTATTTAAACCTACTTTATTAATTTACTAAAGCAATCCTGGTAATGTCGCTTCATGAAACACCCCTCTGGATTAGCTACACTACATTTGAAGAACAAGGTGCTGCTTAGCAGGGAGAACCACAGCCCTACCACATGTTTCTTTTTCAGTTAAATCTGCATCTGAATGTGTCTTGTCACTGTAGTATACAGTAGATTTTTTTTTTTTCTCAAACATTGAATCATGTTTATCCAGTGTCATGAAGTCGGACCTTCCCTGCATTTGCACTTCGATGTTAGATTCAGCCTATAAAGAGGAGGGATTCATTTCCACGATGCCTGTAATTCTAAATAACATGAACTCCGTTGTATTTCATTTTTTTTTTTTTTTAAGTCTCTTTTCAATGGAAATGAATTCACTGTTACCCTAGCAATAAGGCAGCTTTATTTTGAAAGGACAAGAGTGGGGAAAGGGGCGGGCTTTAAAGTGTTCCATTTGACCACAACTAAGAACGTAGAAAAGTTAACATATAGCACATGTAAACAACACTTTACAAACTCATAGATGATACATCATTTCAATAATTTATCTCAGGAATGGTTAATGAGCTGGTTGATTAGTGATCAACATGCCTGAGGGCAGCTGATGGAGGAAAATAGGAAAATAATTCAGATGAAAAATAGGAAAATCAGTCATTTTACAGAGAATTACATAGACGACGTGTATGAGTTTTTTTGAAGAAGGTGTCCTCAAGTTGGTGCTGGAATTGGAGCAGTAGCCATAATTGTCTGTTTTTGGCTTGTGTGCATCTTTCCTCTCTTTTTTCACATGAACTGTCTGATCCTGCCTGTCCCTCCTTTTTTAAATCCAGATAAATATACTCCCCCCACTCTAAGACAACAGCCCAGAAACCCCTCACCCCAACCTTTAAACATCAGTTTGATCAAACTAGACTTTTTGTTCATTTCTCTGTAAATAAGATATTTGACTGTACTTTTCTATAACACTGGAGAGAAAGAGATATATAAAGGGAACATTGTTTTTTTTTTGTTGGTTTCTGTTTGGTTTGTTCTGGTTCATCCTGCCTCCCCCCCCTGTGTCGGTCACTCAATGTTCTCAAAGCCGTGGGACTGATTTTTAAGTGTTTGCATTATAGCTAGACAAGTCATCATTTGATTATTTAAATGGGTGTTAAGCTCTTGTGCCCAAAAAAGCATTTAACATGTACAGATCAGTTTTGCTAGGCTCATCTTAAGTTTGATTTGTTGATTGTACAGATCTATTAAGGGAAAAAAATAAAAAAGTTATTGAAAGTGTTTATTGGTAATTTCTTTTCCCACATGTTCGTTGAAGTGAAGGGATTTATGGGAAGTCTTGGTCACATAGTTTTGATAAGAACAGTTTTTGTTGATGATTGGGCGATCACTGTTGCAAAATAATTGCTCCTGATGCAGATGAAGTTCCACAACAGGGATTGAAATGGATCTCAGAAACAAGGCAAAAGTGAGCACAGCTCACATATCCACCGCTCACTGCTTGACCTCTACTAAAGTAGGGCCAAAGGTTTTGCCCTTTTGGAAAAATTTCAAAAATATTGGGCACCCTGGACTTCTAACCCCAACATACCAAATCATGGTTACTCACGGTCAGAAACACCGGTGAAATACACTTAGCGAAGGGAATTTCCAACTAGGCGTAAGAGTTCAAGGCACTCTTCTGGCAAAAAATATAAAAAGCCTTTATTCAATTGGCTATTTCATGATGAAATGCTAAAAAAACAATGCTGGTACATGTAAGATTGGGTAACAACCCACGCGTAGCGGCACACACAGCCTTCTTCAGGGTGTAACCCTCAGCACACAGCTTTCCCTTTTGTGAGTACACAAGACAATTGATGATTGCAAACACCTGAGCAAGAGGCCAATAAACTCTCAGGTGACAAATGCAAAATGTGGTCACTAGATGGCTCTACAGGATGTCAAGAAAGCAGAGAAAATAATGAAAATAAAAGAAGAAAACATAAATATATACAGATAACGAGACAGAAAAAAGTAAATAAGTAATAATATATAACCATTTATGGCAACAGTACCAGACCACATGCACAAGAGCCACTACAAAAACGGACTAGAATCAATTTCTTCGTTTAGTCCTGGATATGTTGTGGCCTTCATTTGGTGGATGTAAAAAGTTTCTCTCTGCAGTAATAATTTTAGTCGATCACCACCCCGAATGTTCTTTTTGATGGTTTCTAGGCCTTCAACCATAAGGCTGTCTGGATTGCTATTATGCACTTCATAAAAGTGCATAGCCATAGGGTAATTCAAATTAGCTTTTCGGATTGCATACTTATGCTGAGAGACTCTTATCTTTCAATCGTCTCTTTGTCCGGCCTATGTAAAAAGAAACCACAGGTAGAGGATAAACGGTACACAACAAAAGTAGTGTAACAGTTAATGAACGTTTTGATGTCATACACCTTGTGAGTCTTAAGGTCACTGAATTGTTTACACTCCTTTATATTGGCACAATGGTTGCAAAACCCACATTTGTAGGTACCCTTCAATGGTCGGTGAAGCCAAGTTCTATTATTATTATTATTGTCAGGGAGATGGCTGGGCACTAACGTATTGGGCGTATTAGTCGCTTGCTTTGACATAACCACTGCAGTTATAAAGAGTAGCATGGATTTAATTAGCAGAGGTATTTTGCCGGTGGTAACGTTATTAATTAATTAGTATCAAGTCTGACACCGGGGAGCTCACGGTCAAACTCTGGTTCCATTCTGCTTCCAGTTGGCTATCCGCTCGTGTTGACCCCATTGATGGCTTTGTCAAATTTGGTGCAATTTGGACACGCGACCAGCACTCTGTGCAGCAGCGGGCGGCGGGGCTTCAGTGCTCTGCAGGCTAGATCGAGCGTGTCGTCTGCGACGGGCAGTTCACTGCTGCTGGATGATGGATGCCGCTTACGCTGGATAACGTTACAACCCGACTTTTCTTCACCTCTGCAGCGGGCAGAACCGTGGCTGACTTTTGACTGCAGTTATACTAACGTTATAGCCTATACGTTACATGGATGCTGGATATACTATATGCCTATTTGGATGTTGCTTCCGCGAAGTGTATTTCACCGGTGTTTCTGACGCAAACTATGTCATGGCAGGTGTATTGCTCAGGACCCGAGGAAGCGCAGTGTTGAGTGTGAAGTTGGTTGTATGAGCGGTTCTCAAGAAAGCTGCAAGCAGCAACACCACGGGCCAGGCATTCAGCCCGTTCTGAACAGGCACTGCACTAGTAATAATAATAATAAATACATAAATAATAACAATAATGAGTTTTCTCCGGGTCCTCCGGCATCCTCCCACTGTCTGAAGACATGCAGGTTAGGTTCATTGTTGACTCTACATGTCCCGTAGATGTGAATGTGAGTGTGAATGGTTGCCTCTATCCATCTATCTATCTATCTATCTATCTATCTATCTATCTATCCATCCATCCATCCATCCATCCATCCATCCATCCATCCATCCATCTATTTCTCTTATGTTTCAGCCCTGTGATAGTCTGGTGACCTGTCCATGTCAGATGGGATCGGCTCCAGGCCCCCCCACCAGCCTGAATAGGATGAGCTGAATGGATGGATTTAATCACCTGTGTCCCCATCTGAGAAAGCTAAGTGTTACTAGAGTTGACATACTGAAATGCATTATGGGAGTCCAACCTCACAGTAGGAGCAGCTTCATACTGAAATCCATGTCAGTTTTTCCAAGTTGCCATTTATTTTAAACCTGTGTTGTTGTCTGACTAGTGTTCATTCATCTGCTGTGCTGTTTAAAGGACCCGGGGCCCCAGAAGCTGCATGAAAATAAGACAGGATGCTAACAAATCTGGCCTTCAAAATAAACTTTAAAAACAATAGTGATGTAGTGTATGTAACAAAACTTGTATTTACCTCTTAAACGATTTCTGTCTACAATTTATTTAACTTTTCTACACTTGTGACAATAGTGTCTTTTTGTTCCAGTAGCTATATGATGCTTATACTGAATGCTGAAAACACACCAGGAAGCGATGAACTGCGGCTCGCCGCAATAATTCCATTTTTCTGCGTCCTGGAGGCGTGTTCATGTGTTTCACGCGGGAAGAAATTCTTTGTAATATAGGTCAACATGTCACAGGAGTCACAGACCTCTGTTTACTGATTGTCTGCGGATACTGTCTGGCCGTACTTCGCTATAGTCGTGTCTAGATGATACCCCACAATTTACGAAACTCTCGCTAGCCAGTTGAGGTTAGGCATTGACCTTGAGTAGTCATGGTTAAGCATTGACCTCGAATGGTTAAGGTGAGGAGTTGCTGGGCATCGAGTCTCACAAGAGTTTGTGCAAGTTTTCGGAATTTGTGGGTTACCTTCTAGACGCTAGAAGTTAAACTATCACCAACTTTTAGTTTGGCCACAGCTCCCTGAGCTCGGAGCGGCCACCGCAGGCTTCCACATGTTCTAGTAGAAACCCAAAATACAAGTATGAACCTGAAAATGAGCATGATATGTCCCCTTTAAATATTGATTGAAATATAGCATATTATTATTATATTTTTTCCCTACATACTATATCATACTGCATATATTTACCGTAAACACTTACTACTACTGGACTACTCTCAATTATATCACAAATAAAAGGAATAATAAGCTTTCACTTATATTCTTGTTAGATCTCGAAAGCATAAAATTGCATTTTTTTTTTGCATTGGGGTGTTGTAGATCATCAGTGACTTTTTATTGGTTTACATATACATATTGTATTTATTCATAAATATTACAAGCATGTATGTGTGTATAATATTATTATAATTAATTATATATATATATATATATATATCATTATTATATATATCATTATTATAATCTTGATTGAAATGTAGCATATTATCCACTGCATGCACATAAATATGTCTCTTATTTTGAAGGGCAGAGTGTGCCGTGGCTGACCTGACACATCCGGTTGCCAGTGTAATTTAATGGCATATTTGCTGGTGTGTTGAAGCTGAGGTTCAGTATCTCTTCTGGTTCTCATTATAATGCCAAAACCCTCCGTCCCGCTGCTCAGCTGGTCTTCTGTGGATGTTATGAGCTCCTCTGGACCGTCTGCTCCTCAGTGAGTACCGCTAACATTACTCCGTGTTTGACACAATAACACACATTTAACTACCGTTTACTGGCTTTACGAGTGAATATGTCGCCTTAGTTTTACCATCGCTCCTCTCTGTAAACACGGTGTCGTTTTCAATAGCATTTCTTGCACTGAAAATGAACATTGTTGTGTTGAATTCTTTGACATATTGAGAGCTATACTGAGCTGGATGCTGCAGACTGAGAGGTACTGTGGTCCGAGGCCTTGTACCGTTAACGGTAGATGACAACCCGCTGTCCTTATGTGGACCTGATGGAGCCTGGCTGTGATTAGTTAGCTTCAACAGCTAGCGACACATTGTTTAACTACTGCTGCTAACAATAGCGATTGTAGCATTAAGTCAACATTATAGTCTTTTTAAAAGAGTGAATTTCCCCCAGGAAGAGTGATGTTTATCTCGACATTTAGACCAACATTTGACATGTTGGTTCATAGCTGTAGTACCGTTAGCCAGTTAGCAGCGACCTGTTCCCCATTAACAGAGCATGAAGGCACAGAGCATGAACACACAGCATGGACACAGAGACACAGAGAGCATGAACACACAGCACGGACACAGAGACACAGAGAGCATGAACACAGAGACACAGAGAGCATGAACACAGAGACACAGAGAGCTCGAACACAGAGAGCATGAACACAGAGAGCATGAACACAGAGAGCATGAACACACAGAGAGCATGAACACACAGAGAGCATGAACACACAGCATGGACACAGAGAAACAGAGAGCATGAACACAGAGAGCATGAACACAGAGAGCATGAACACAGAGCATGAATACAGAGAGCATGAACACAGAGAGCATGAACACAGAGAGCACGAACACAGAGCTTGAACACGGAGAGCATGAACGCTTTCATGTAGTGGAACAGTCAAGGTAACGTTATAGCACATTAAAATATATATATATTTTTAATCTGCATATCAACACATACAAGTACATTATGACCCCTATGGTCTGTTTAATTCAGCATATATCTGATCCATGAGGCACACAAAGTGTTTTAGTAAAATCCAGAGGATTTTAGACTCTTTTTAGGGGTGCTCAAGCACACCTCATTTTCTTCTTCTTCTTCTCTTTAAATATCTTCTCAACACCCCTTAAAAATAATGATCAAACTCTCTGAGCACGCCGACGTTACTTTACTATTACTAATTTACTTAACGCTGGAGTGATATTGTTATCTCAGAAAACATAAAGAATCTGTTGGTATCATGTCATGCTAGCTAGGGAGGCTAAATAACGCTCCAAAGTTACGCTACATTTTGGCGAAGGAAAAACTGGCATGTCCACTTTCAAACAGGTCCCTTGACTTCTGACCTCAAGATATGTGAATGAAAATGGGTTCTATGGGTACCCACGAGTCTCCCCTTTACAGACATGCCCACTTTATGATAATCCATACAGTTTGGGGTAAAAAAACAAACATTTTTTGCATGCAGTATAAATGTGTTATTTCTGCCTATTCTAAAAAAATATTTGAATATTTCTGTATACTGGGCTCTCCAAACAGTCTTGGAATTGCATGAATTGACTATGACTGGGAAGCTGAGACTCCACCATAAATTGATGCAGAAATTGGTGCATAAAAACATCACCAGAATGCAAGAAATTAAGTGATTGACGCTCATAATTTCCCCCCATGTTGAAACGAACCCTACACCCCATTGACTCTACACATGTCACATTGTCATCGGGGGCTGAGCCCCCCTAAAGGTCTGATCCTAGAGTTGCCCCTGGTAAAATCAACTCCATATTTCGTCAGCTGTTCCTCTCAAAATACCCCCTCCCCTTAAAATATACCGTGTTGGGTGGGCAGTGTAGCAGAGATTAGGTTTATCTTTTATACGAGCCAATGGGGAGTCTCCATTACTGTAGTAGGAGGTTCGCCACGCGCAACTGCCTCTATTGTGGTCTAGATCGTACTTTTGATTATTTGTTATAGTAGCAGTAGCCGCCAGTTAATGTCACAGTCCCCACTGTTGGGGTAACTGCTCTCAAAATCTGTGACCCTGTTTTAACTCTAAGGGGGCACCTTTTGGTAACCGCCATCAAAATATGGTAGATGACTATGATAAAAGCATTTGCAATTGCAATATAGCTAAAATAGCTGCAATGCCTAAAACGGGCCACAGCTATAACTTGGGTGTAACAGCAGTATGTATCAACAGTATGATCATCAAGCTGCCTCTTGTGTAAATGGCATGTCATCTAGAAACGGATCAAAGATCATTTGAGATTTAAAAGATTCATAATGGCTATTATTATCATTATAATTACTACTATTAAATTTGTTCAGTAAAGAATTGTGCATTTTAGATATGTAGAGATCAGACATTTTACAATTTTAGTGCTCTCTGGTGAACAAACTAATTGTGTAATAGTGCATAGTTCACTTAATATTTTATATATATAGGCCTACTTAATATTTTACATGTACATCAGCTGACATACGGAAAATTTACTTGTCTAATTGGGTTCCACATAGGGTTAAAGTACATATTTCAGTCCATCATGAAGAGACAGCCTGCAGGAAAGATAACACATTTGTTTGGGCTTTTGTTCGTCATACCAAGATTTCATGATGACAATAACCTCACATTTATGCTTTCAATTTCAAACATGTCGAGAGAAATCACTGCTCATGCCCAGATTTCAAGTGTAAATGATAAATAAACAAATAATACAAGTAAAAGTAAGTTGACCAGACTCCTACACTGTCCCAAGACGCGAGCTGTGTGTGTGTTTCTTCTCACTTGTTACGGCATTTGTGACAGCCAAATCGAGATTATGGCCAAAGCAGTTTAGCCGTGGCCAGCCCAGTTTGCTTATTGCAGCCACAATGTTAGAACTGTTATCTGTGGTTATTATGCATGACATTTTCTGCTCATCTAACGCCCAATCTGCCACAGCAGACCGAAGGCATTCTGCAGGTGTATCAGCTGTGTGGTTCTCTCTTCTCTGGCGTATATATCTTGCTTCTAAACACGTGGACTGTAGAGGCCCAATCAGTGCCAATGGGGAGGTAATGTATTGTAAAGCTCATGTATGGGGTCATATTTGAGCTGAGTAAAATTCACTTTCTTTTCTATTGTTGAGAAGTTGGGGATGGCAGTTTTTCCTGGTAATTCATACTGCTTGTAAAACTTCTGCAGACCACCTCTTGCAAGCGGTCTCGTTCCGGATGTTTTGGTCCGCACCAGAGTATGATTACTGCGTTTACAACCGCCCAAACAAACCGCACCAGAGTTCAGTTAAAGCGGACTAAATGTTGACTTGTGAAAGCGCCCTTTAGACACTCAGCCGAAAGCTTCCGCAACAGTCAATTGCCTGGATGGAACTTGTCTTTTATTGTCGTCTTTCCAAGTTTGGTGCATTGGGTGGGCTGATGGATCTTTAGATGTCTCTTTTAGATTTGTGCTATTAGCGCCTTTGACCGCCACCACCCTGCAAATCCAACAAATCGCCTCCTCCAACCAAGTTATTGGGCTCTTCTTTTTTCCTTTGGCCTAAAACCGAAATGTGCCCACAGCAGTGCTGTTGTGTTTAGCTTAGCAACTAGGCCTAAATCCATATCGTTGATGTCAATGGATGCTCAATTTGAAATGATGCCGTCGTTGGCCAAGGATTGTTAATGAATCTTCAAAAATAGTTTGCACAGGGGCACGTTCTGAAACATCTCTCGCTCTGCAGCACAGATTTATTTTAAATAGCTTGTTCTAAAACAGTTGTGCAGGCCGACCTCATGTAACGAAAAAGTGGTTCAAGACCGTTAATTAATGTAGAAGGACGCTTGACTTTATTTTCAAAAGTTAAGAAGAGACCAATAACCTATACCTATACTCACTCAGTGTTATGATGTTACTGAAATTGTAATGAAAACTTAACAAATGCATTTAAATTGCATAGAAGCATTTCCTAAAATGTAATTGTATCAGTACTAATGTATTGTTTAAGCCTTCATTTCAAGCCTTTGTTGTAAAAGCATGGAACATCTGGCTGTCCTGCAGCAGGATATGATCCTTTTTGTAATATCTATCATGTGCAGCTGTAGGAGCTGAGGGCTGACTCTGCATTTGTCTGTCTAAATCCAGCTGTTCCCATCTGTGTGTGTGACATATAGTGCTGTATCTGTGTCATAAATCCAGCCATACAAAGCCTCAAAGAGTAGAGCTGGGCTGGTATAAAAATGTTCAAACCGGTTTGATATTAAGCCACAACGCCGGACCGGACCGGTATACCAAATTCTGCTGTTGGTATTGGAGAAATTAAGAAAATTGATTTCCTATTTATATTTATATATATATATTTATATATGCAGTATATATATGACAAAATTAAGCAATGTTTATTCTGTTGTAAATTTGTTTACATTTTTTTCTCTTAAAAAACAACAAAAAAAAACGTTAAGTGCAGGCCACCGTGCTTAAAATACACTGGCGAAAACCCTGAAAGATGTTCTGGGTGGTTTTATTCACCCGCTGCAGAGCCCTCCTGTCCTGGGCCGTGCACATCCCATGCCAGTCTGTAATGTTTCCAGTCAGGATGCTTTCTATTTCTCCTCTGTAAAAGTTGACAAGAACTTGGCACGGGACTTTTGCCTTCTCAATTTCCCTTGAGAAATACAGCTGTTTCTGAGCTTTTCTTTACCAGGAGGATGGAGATGTGTGATGACCATGACAGGTTTCTCTGTGATGCTGATTCCCAGGAACCGCCGCTCCAGTGATGTAGACAGGGCTCTGTTATTTCCTTCTAACATAACGCCACTCAGATGTTTACTACAGAAATCCTCAAGTTACTTGGACAAGCAATACAAAGTTTAAATTTATGCTATATTGTATGTAAAATGAAACTACGCAAGTATTATTTTAATAGTTAATTAAAATAGGTAATTAAACATATTTTACTGTCACTGCTGCTGCAGAAGTACAACTAATCTGATAGGCAGCAGCCAGCTGAAGGAAATATGTAAAGCAGGGAGACAGTAAGTCAGTGAGCAGTGGTGGCAGTGAGGCAGACCAACACTGGTGTTCTCATGAGACTGACAGATTTACACCTTAGCATACATTGAGCAAGAGCTGAGGCCTGATTAATCCCCTAAAATGACTAAACATGCATGCAACAAACAAGTTACCTTATACACAAAACTCCTTTCAGGTAAGCAACACAAGGAAGAAAGCATTGAAATAAGATAAACATGCATATGAAAATCAATATCAACACTAAATATAATCTCGGGAGTTCAGAGGTCATGTGACAAGTTGATTTGATCCCTTACTTGTGTGTCATGTGATGTGAGGCTAAAGTGTTGAGCCGTGAGTCAGATATGATATTAACTGTTCAGACATGAGCACATGTGCTCACTGCTCATGTAGCTGGTCAAAAGAAAGAACACTCACATTTTTTTTTTGCTTGCTGCTGGTAAGCAACTCGCTCTGTCTCTCGGTCTCTCTCTGTCTCTGTCTCTCTCTCTGGGGACAGAGAGTCCTGGATTGTGTGCTAAATATAGCATGGTTCTTAGGTGCAGATTGATTTGATGATGTTGTGAAGATATCTTTGTGAGTGCATGGACGTGACATGGTTATCGCATGCACACTAAAGGCCTTTACACAAATGCGAGCGTTCTCCTCTTGCTAACAGGCACCTGACGTGAAATATAGATATGAAATAATTATGAGGATGACTGTATTTTTAACAACTATAACACAGCTACAAATCTTTGATCCATATCATTCATAACTGGACTGTGAAATAAGTCGACCAAGTCAGTTTTTATACCCCCGCGACAACGTAGTTGGGGGTACATAGCGCTCCGCGTGGCCTTCCATCTGTCCGTTCGCGTGTCACACTTTAGTTTCCGGAGCACCGCTCGGACACTATTTAACTAAGGAACTTCAAATTTGTTATGGTGGTTGACAGTGTGTTCTAGTTGTGCCTTTTTGGGGGTTAGAAGTCCAGGGTGCCCATTAGTTAATTAGCTAATGCCCATTAATTCCATTTAGCACAACTTACAGAGCATCACATTGTTGGGTCTCTGTTTGAAGTATTCCCACACCTTTGATGAACGTTGGAGAGGTTTTTTTGACGCTTCTTGCTCTTTTGGGGAATCAGAATCCATGCTCGGACCGGGCGCAGCGCATTTTTATTACGTCATCCGATGCGTCGACGCACGTTACGTAAATCGACGTATTTACGTAATCGACTGCGTCGACTACGTCGACGAATCGCCCCAGCCTTAACTCCATTAGTTCCAAAAGGGCAAAACGTTTGGCCCTACTTTAGTAGGGGTCAAGCAGTGAGCGGGGGTATTTGAGCCATGCTCCCTTTTGCCTTGTTTGTGGGCTGCCTAGATCAGAAAACATGGGATTCAACAAGCCACTCAGATTTGGCTCCCCTTCATATGTCACATGCAGGCTCATTTAGAATATACCGCCCACAGCTTGAGAACTACCTCTGCAAAGGCGCTAAAACGAAGTGTGACAGAGGGTGAATAAAGGTATATTCAGACTAGGGATGTTAATAGTTAATGTTATTTGAACATTAAAACATGTAAACATGTTCTAGTGGAAACCCCAAATACAAGTATGAACCTGAAAATGAGCATGATATTTCCCCTTTAATATCCAGGAATTCACGCAATCTGGCCACAATTTAGCATATTGACCAAACATGGTCCAGCCATATACCAGGTTTCAAACTAGTCTCATGAGTGGACTCATTGAACGCATAACAGCTAAACACAGTTTGATGATTTTATCACTTTGATATTTTACTTATGATTTGCGTACATTTGCCATATGGTGATACCAATATCTGAAAATATCCGTATTAGACTCATATCTTAATAATTATTTCAACCATAGATATAGCCCAGCCATACCTGCTGGTAACATTTTGTCCATTTGATGCAGTCGCTGGCCAAAATTGAGCAGCCCACTTCCCGTACTATTAAATGTAACAAAAACAAGATTTGTGTTGTCATGATTCCCAACTGCAGTCTCTTTCACATGAAGCAATAAACAATTGTTCAGATAAAGTAACAAGACAATAAACTAGTTTGACGGTCTGTATGTCAAAAACCATCTCAACTGTGTGTAACACATCAAATGTGTCATTTAATATGAAATATTTTTCAATCTTGTATGAAGCAGATAAGGGTTGTAAAAAGCTAGTGGAGCAGAGAAAAGAGCCACGTCTTTGCAGCCGGGGTTCAGCTGTAACATGATGCAGCAACATTTGGTGGGCATTAGGAGTTACAGTTTTGCAGAGCAAACATGTGATTGATCAGATCCAAAAGCTGTAACAAGATCTCTGGTCAGGGCCCCCCCCCTGGACCGGTGCCTTTTAGAGTTGGGTCTAATTCCATTTCAAGTCATTTTTATAAATGACCTAAATGTAATTTCACCATTACTGTATGCCTGCGCCTTATTCTCATGTGCATGTTTTTGCACACAAGTTATGTATTGTGACTACTTTCAATTCCTGTATCACACTCTTGCTCTTTGTGTGCACACACACACACACACACACACACACACACACACACACCCACAGCTTCAGTGTGGCACGAAGGCAAGGCTATTAGGACGGCAATGTTGTTTACATCAAAGCCAGACTCTTGGTAAATGGGAGGCTAAGAGAGGGGCTCTGTTTATAGGCTGTGGATGGGGCCTGGCACTGCCATGTGGCACTGGGCAGCCGCCAGCTACAATGAACCCCCAGTGAAGCAGGAAGGAAGGGAGGAGGAAGGAATTGCAAATACATTAAGAGAAAGCTACAGCTTGCCTCTCGCTGCAGACCTCGATAATTCTTACCAGACTTTACTCAGTTGTCAAGAGTCCACCGTACACCGCAGCAACAGTTGGATAAACAACAGTTGAAGAAGAAGTGTTGCCGATAAAGACTTTCTGAGTGCATTGAACAAGTCAATAATTGGATGTGCCAGAATTTTCTTCAGCTGAACAAAGACAAAACTGAGGTCGTAGTTTTTGGAGCCAAAAAAGAAAGATTAAAGGTTAGTGCTCACCTACAATCTGTAATGTTAAAAAGCTCGGACCAAGCCAGAAACCTTGGTGTAGTCATGGACTCTGACCTGAGCTTTAACAGCCATATTAAGACAATTACAAAGACAGCCTTCTATCACCTGAAGAATATAAGAAGAATTAGAGGACTGATGTCTCAGCAGGATTTGGAAAAACTAGTCCATGCATTTATCTTCAGCCGACTAGACTACTGTAACGGCGTCTTTACTGGTCTTCCTAAAAAATCGATCAGACAGCTGCAGCTGATTCAGAATGCTGC
>CAKAKR010035640.1:0-10617 GCA_916700685.1 Adelosebastes latens
GAGTCCAGAGTCCAGAGTTTAGAGTCCAGAGTCCAGAGTCCAGAGTTTAGAGTTTAGAGTTTAGAGTCCAGAGTCCAGAGTCCAGAGTTTATAGTCCAGAGTCCAGAGTTTAGAGTTCAGAGTCCAGAGTCCAGAGTCCAGAGTTTAGAGTTTAGAGTTTAGAGTTCAGAGTTCAGAGTCCAGAGTCCAGAGTTTAGAGTCCAGAGTCCAGAGTCCAGAGTTAAGAGTTCAGAGTTTAGAGTACAGAGTTTAGAGTTCAGAGTTTAGAGTTCAGAGTTTAGAGTTCAGAGTTTAGAGTTCAGAGTCCAGAGTCCAGGTGCGAATAACTCCAAAAGGAGTTTGTGATTGTTTGAACAAAGAAACGTTTGTTTCATTGGAAGGAGAAAACATGTTTATTAAAATGTAAATTTTTCATTTAAACATTAATAAACCGTATCTTCATCATGAATCCAGACTCAACTGTAACATGTAAATATGTAACATGTACTGTAAGTATGTATGTAACCTACGTCCATAAACTAAATGTGCTTCTACAGATGTTTCACTTTGAATGTATTTAATGATGTCATGACTGGAGTCTCTATTACCTCACTGCGGCTGAAGGCCAAACTGTGTCCGATCATTAAACTGATTGATCACCAGTGTGACAGAACAGAAACATTACAATAATCAACTACGAGATAATAACAATACACATTATTGTTCAAACTTAGTAAAAGCTGAGTGTCGACCAACATCACATTAATCAATTCAATTTATCAGCTTATTTCACTAAGAAATGCAGACGTAAGATATACTCTGTGTGTTGGTGCCAAGTTACAATAAAAACGAATATGTTTCAAGTTCCGTCCATTATAGAGGGAACTGGAAACACCTGGAAAACACCTGGGAACACCTGGAAAACACCTGGAAACACCTGGTACATTCAGCCATCTAAAAGTGATTTCAACAATTAGCATTTAGTTTTGAGAAACATGAGAACCAGGACGCTGCAGACACATGGTCGAATCAGTGACCAGGTCTACCGGGCCCAAGTAATCAATACTAATCACTACTGATCAATAGTAATCAATACTAATCAATAGCCTCCCTTCATTAAACCGGATGAAGTGTTTTCTCTCAGCAGTCGTCGTCGTCGTCACATCTCTCCTGGTGCTGCAGGAAGCGGATCAGACCTCCAGGCAGCGGCAACCTCTTCACACGGTGACGTCCAACCAGCTGAAGAATCTGGAGCCTGCAGAGCTGCTGGAGCGAGCGGGGGGGTGCTGGAAGACCACAAGACAAACCAGTAAACCAGTAAACCAGTAACATCACTGGAAACTACAGGACAGCCAGTAACATCACTGGAAACTACAGGACAAACCAGTAACATCACTGGAAACTACAGGACAAACCAGTAACATCACTGGAAACTACAAGACAAACCAGTAACATCACTGGAAACTACGGGACAAACCAGTAACATCCCTGGAAACTACGGGACAAACCAGGAACATCACTGGAAACTACAGGACAAACCAGTAACATCACTGGAAACTATGGGACAAACCAGTAACATCACTGGAAACTACAGGACAAACCAGTAACATCACTTGGAAACTACGGGACAAACCAGTAACATCACTGGAAACTACAGGACAAACCAGTAACATCACTGGAAACTACAGGACAAACCAGTAACATCACTGGAAACTACAGGACAAACCAGTAACATCACTGGAAACTACAGGAAAAACCAGTAACATCACTGGAAACTAAGAGCTAAACCAGTAACACCATTAACACTTCTTTCCTGACATGTTTACTGGGGGACCACATGATCAATAGTCAGCTGATTATCAGTTATTGACTCACCTGCTTTGTCCTTGATGACGCTCCAGTCGGAGTAACTGTCCAGGTGTTCCATCAGTCTGGAGCAGAGAGTCACATGACCAACGTAGTCCAACAGGACGTCAATGATTGGCCCCGCCCACCGACAGATACTAGGGGCCGAGATCATCTCACAGAACTGTCAATCAATCACAGATCTGTCAATCAATTACTGGAGTGTCAATCAATCACAGAACTATCAATCAATCACAGAACTATCAATCAATCAATCAATCAATCAATCAATCACAGAACCTTCAATCAATCACAGAACTGTCAATCAATCACAGAACCTTCAATCAATCACAGAACCGTCAATCAGTAACAGGACTGTCAATCAATCACGGAACTCTCAATCAATCACAGGACTGTCAATCAGTCACAGGACTGTCAATCAATCACGGAACTCTCAATCAATCACGGAACTCTCAATCAGTCACAGGACTGTCAATCAATCACGGAACTCTCAATCAATCACAGAACCTTCAATCAATGATAATAATTATATCTTTTAAACAGTAAATCTTTTTGTATCTCTGTAGTAAAAACCTTCTTGGATCTTTCTTTCTGTCACTTCGTTGTGTTTTTCTATATTTAAACACGTTAAACAGACTCGAATCACCTGAACGCCGCCCCTCAGCTGGGGGACACTGTCAGCGTGGGAGACGTCCCTCTCTGATCGCGTGGTTTTGATTGGCGGATGTGGTCGGTTACCGTAGACACAGTTAAAGCAGGACAGGGCGTGACCTCCATGGTCCAGCAGGTACTTGAACATGGGCAGGTACTTCATGGAAAACATGTAGACGGCGGGGAAAGTGGTGGGGTGCGTGGGGACGGAGGCGTTGATGTCGGCCCCGTGCTCCACCAGCAGGGTGACGGTCCGGATGCAGCCCTGCCTCGCCGCCACCATCAGCGGCCTAAACACGTCCAGGTTCGGGTCGCCGCCGGCCTCAAGCAGCATGCACAACGCTTCGATGTTGTTGTTGAAGACGGAGAAGTAGAGCGCCGTGCTGCGGCGGTCCTGGTACAGCCTCGATCGCTCTTCGGACAGCTGAGCGTTGACGTCGAAGTCCGCCTCGATCAGAGCCTCCAGGACGTCGTCGCGGTTACGCTCAGCGGCCAGGTGGAGCGGGCTGATGCCGGTCCGTCGGACTCTGGTCTTGCTGGTGGCCGGGATCAACATGGAGACGATGCTGGAAACAGGAAACATCACAGGAATTAGACCAGACCGACTCCCAACGCTGAGCTATCAGTAACAGTAAATGTTTGATTGACAAACCCACAGTGTGCTGGTGCTACTGTGAGAGACTAATCAACATACCAGGTCGTGTATTAATACTTCTTGTTTACAAGGGAACACACAATCTGATTTTTAGTATGACTCATGCACACGCAGCTCTAAACAGCTGTTGGTTTGGATGAGCCTCTTTACTCCCCGTTGATTTCCCCTAAACCCTCAAAGACAGTATTTCAGATCTGCTCTGTTGTTATTAAAATAAGGCAGGATGTTAATAGTCAGTGTGCCTACGTGTAACTTCCTCTCTGAGTGGCGATGTGAAGCGGTAACAACCCGGTCCTTCCAGGTTTGTTGGCGTCGGCGTTCTGAGAGAGGAGGAGCTCCACAATTTCTTCGTGTCCATTTTTAGCAGCTTCGTACAGAGCGGTGGCTCCATCAGTAGCCTGACTATTAATGTCTGCACCTGCAGGGAGACAGGGGTCAGGGTTCAGGGTTCAGGGTTCAGGGTTCAGGGGTCAGGGGTCAGGAGTCAGGAGTCAGAGTTCAGGGGTCACGGTTCAGGGGTCAAGGGTTCAAAGTTCAGGGGTTAGGGGTTATGGGTCAGGGGTTAGGGCTCAAGGTTCAGGGGCCAGGGTTCAGAATTCAGGATTCAGGATTCAGGATTCAGGATTCAGGATTCAGGATTCAAGGGTCCGGGTTCAGGGGTCAGGAGTCAGGGATCAAGGGTTTAGGGTTTAGGGTTTGGGGTTTAGGGTTTAGGGTTTAGGGTTTAGGGTTGAGGGTTCAGAGTTCAGGATTCAGGGGTCAGGGGTCAGGATTTAGTGTTCAGGAGTCAGGTTTCACGATTCAGGGTTCATGATTCAGGGTTCAGGGTTCAGGGGTCAGGATTCAGGGTTCAGGATTCAGGGTTCAGGGTTTAGTGTTCAGGGGTCAGGTTTCACGGTTCAGGGTTCAGGATTTAGGGTTCAGTGTTCATGGTTCAGGGTTCAGCGTTCAGGGGCCAGAGGCAAGGGGTTCAGGGGTCAGGGTTCTGATTCAGGGTTCGGGGTTCAGGGTTCAGGGTTCAGGATTCAGGGTTCAGGTTCAGCGTTCAGGATTTAGGCTTCGGGGGTCAGGGTTCAGGTTTCACCTTTAAAACCTGCTGCTGCAGGTTGTGATGGTCCAGAGGCTGAACTCCCGGAACCAGTTAGCAGCAGCAGCAGTCGTAGCTGGTACATTCAGATGTAGTCTGTAGCATCCTGGTTAGAGCTGGTCTATGATGATGTGCTGCTCTTTATTCTACGCACTACTACAGTTACAGTTAGCGGCACAACGATAAGATAAACGTACCGTGTTTGATGAGGAGGCGCAGGGCGGCGACCTGCCCGCTCTGAGCTGCGCTGAACAGCGGCGAGATGCCGTAGGTGTTGGGGAGGTTGTGTTTGGCTCCGGCCTTCAGCAGCATCTCACCGATCTCCACGTTGTTTTGAGACGCAGCTTCGTGCAGCGCGGTGCAACCCCAGATACAGTGAGTGTTCACCGCCGCGCCGTGGTTCAACAACGCCGCCACTATTGCAGCGCTGCCCTTCTCACAGGCTGCAGAGGAAGAAGACAAGAGTTATAAAAGTTAAGCTCCTATAGTAAACATGACTTCAGGTGAACTGTGCTGTGTTCAACGTTATCTGATTTACCTTTGTAAAGCGGCGTCTCTTTGTCGTAGTTCGGGGTGTCGTGGTCCGCTCCGTTTCCCAGCAGCACCTCAACGCATCGCAGCTGGTTTTTGCTGACAGCGACCAGCAGTGCCGTCTCGCCGCGGTCCGTTCGCTTGTTGATCATCCCCGGCTGAGCTGAGCACAGAAGCACGGAAAAGGACTTCTTTGGATGTTGTTGTGATGTGTATCTGTGTGTGTGTGTGTGTGTGTGTGTGTGTGTACATATCTACCTGACAGCAGTACTCTCATACAGGTGTCCTGACCGTACCACGCCGCCTGGTGGATCGCGAGCCAGCCCGGTTTGCTCGGCAGCATCAGGTTTATTCCCAGACGCATCGCAAACGCTTTCACTCTGCTCACATCACCAACACGGATCGCTTTGAACAGAGGCTCCTCCTCCCTGCAGGTAAAATACCCATCATCCACCTGTCTCACCTGCCTCACCTCTTTCACCTGTCTCACCTGCCTCACCTGCCTCACCTGCCTCACCTGTCTCACCTGCCTCACCTGTCTCACTTGTCTCACCTGCCACACCTGCCTCACATGTCTCACTTGTCTCACCTGCCTCACCTGCCTCACATGTCTCACCTGCCTCACCTGTCTCAACTGCCTCACCTGTCTCACTTGTCTCACCTGTCTCACTTGTCTCACCTGCCGCACCGGCCTCACCTGTCTCACTTGTCTCACCTGCCGCACCTGCCTCACCTGCCTCACATGTCTCAACTGCCTCACCTGTCTCACTTGCCTCACCTGTCTCACTTGTCTCACCTGCCTCACCTGCCTCACCTGTCTCACTTGTCTCACCTGCCGCACCGGCCTCACCTGTCTCACTTGTCTCACCTGCCGCACCTGCCTCACCTGCCTCACATGTCTCACCTGCCTCACCTGTCTCAACTGCCTCACCTGTCTCACTTGCCTCACCTGTCTCACTTGTCTCACCTGCCTCACCTGTCTCACCTGAGAGACAGAGACAAAACAGGTGATACAGGTGGTTCCACGTACAGATACAGAACTTAACTCACTCTTCAGGTTCTGGAGCGGCGTGGACCACAGTGCCGTCAGGTCTGCGATACGCCACCATTCTCTTCCCAGAACCCGTGATGTAGCGACTGATTGTCCCATCAAACGTCTTCCTGCCAACGCCAAGACAACAGCCAATCAGAGCACAGAGACTGACACAACAACAGCCAGAACATCAATATCACAGCTCATTTCAAACTTTTCAACAGTAGTGCACATGTCCATTAATCCATTATCTTCATCTTATCTGGGGCCGGGTCGCGGGGCAGCAGGCTAAGCAGGGAATTCCAGACTTCCCTCTCCTCAGCAATGTTTTCCAGCTCTTCCTGGGGGACCCAGAGGCGTTCCCAGGCCAGACCAGATATATAATCTCTCCAGCGTGTTCTGTGTCTACCCCGGGGCTTCTTACTGTTGTTAGTACTCACAATATGGAGGAGGAAAATAAAAACTGTGAGGTTACGTACGGATCAGGAGGCTCTTCACTCGGAGGATTTGGAGAACTGTAGTGTGCAGTGGTCTTGGCTGGCGGTGGATTGTGGGAGCTGTAGTTTGCAGGGGGATTGTGGGAGCTGGGGCTCGGTTTCAGTTGGTTAGTGTTTGGAGTGGTGGCAGTAGCAGCAGTGATGGTGTTGGCGTTGTTGCAGGGTGTGTCGGTCAGACTGCGCTCAATGGCGAGCTGCATCAGCTCGTCATCACTCAGGGTGCCGTAGACGGAATAATCCTCGAGTGCTTCAGAGCGGGAGGTTCTGGCTGCCGCCATGATGGAGCTGCGAGGTTAAAAGATGAAAGAGTTGTCAGCAAGAAAACACACGTGTTCAAAACAACAGACCGCAGCACTGACTTTATACAAGTCTGTTGAGATAAAACAACAGACCGCAGCACTGACTTTATACAAGTCTGTTGAGATAAAACAACAGACCGCAGCACTGACTTTATACAAGTCTGTTGAGATAAGACAACAGACCGCAGCACTGACTTTATACAAGTCTGTTGAGATAAGACAACAGACCGCAGTACTGACTTTATACAAGTCTGTTGAGATAAAACAACAGACCGCAGCACTGACTTTATACAAGTCTGTTGAGATAAAACAACAGACCGCAGCACTGACTTTATACAAGTCTGTTGAGATAAAACAATCAGCAGTAAAACCAGAATGTGACTGAACAAGAAAAGTTCTCACCTCTTTTTAAAAGTGCTTCTCTATAAATCCAACGCTTCCTCTGAGTTCACATACGTCCATGTGTTGTAAGAGTCTGTTTGTCTGTAATGGAGACTGTGTGTGTGTGTGTGTGTGTGTGTGTGTGTGTGTGTGTGTGTGTGTGTGTGTAGGGGGGGTACTTCAGGTTTATTTTAAGGACCTGCAGTCTGAGCTCGTTCACCAGCTGACCTCCAAAGTTAATGTGTTAATATTACACGTCTAATGTTACAGACGTTTCTCAATCTGCAGCAGCGTCAATCCAACAGAAAATAAACATACCAGCTGTATCAGAGCTGAGCTGAACGTGAAGCTTCACTGTTAAAACAAAACTCACTGAACTAAAGCTCAACATTGACACTCACACATCGGCTAAAACCAGCAAACCAGCACCGACCAGTTCACTAAACAAACTGGGAATAAAAAGCATCAGAGTGATTCGTCTGTCTGCTAACATGCAGCCATGTTTCTTTGTGACCTTTAACATCCCTGGTCACATGTTTCTATATTTAAAGACACATATCATACATATGTATATATCACATATTTATATGGGAAACAAGGGCTGCAGTCGAGCTCTGTTAGGAAGGTTCCTAACGGAGTGAAATGACCCGGAAGTATCTGAGTAGCAGCTGTAGTAAGAGCTGTTTGAATCCTCTAAATGCTGAGGAAAGGTGCTTCAATGCTTCCTTTCTTATCTCCTTTAGCAGAGGATTCACTGGACCATCCTTTACCAAAAGAAAGGAGTAAATGCCGTCCCACAATTCCTTGCGTCCGCAACATTTAAAGCACCGCACCGTTCATTTTTCATATACTAATTGGGATTCATGTTAATAAATATCAGTGGATAGTGATAACCACCCCTTATTTTTAATTATTTATTTATTTCGAACATGTAACAAATGAGTAAAAAATAACAAATAAAATGAACAGTACACATCTAGCAAACTTTCAATAAACAAATAATCAACATTAATAGATATTACATGCCTGAAAAGGAGTAGGAAGAAGTACAGCCTACACAAACTTAGCACAGAACTCAGCTAGTGACTAGACTTCAGGTGCGTGAACAGCGACGTCATAGAGCAGGAAGCGGATCAGTCTGACAGGAAGTGGCAGCGTGTGGAGCAGTTTGAGTCTTCGGACTCCGACCAGACGTCTGATCTCCAACCTGCAGAGCTGCATCAGAGGATGAGGAGGACCTGAACGGAAGACACACAGATTTAGAGGAGAGGTTAGAGAGTCTGAGACCTGATCCTCCTACTTAAACTTAAACTTGAGCCGTCAGTGCCGCCGACAGCGGGAGAAAACCGGGTCTGGAACCTATGGAACCTTTTGCAGGGACCTTTTCTAGGACGCCAGAAACTTTTTTTGGTACATGGAAAATGCTCTAACAATTCACCTCTTTTTACTCAGGAATGTTTGTCGGATCTCAAACCACCCATAGTTACTGTTGCTATGACCATTTCCTGTCAACTGTCAGTGTTGTTTTTGTTTCTTACGAGCTTTCAGTTTGATGGACGGCCAGTCGCTGTGACTCTCCAGGACCTCCAGCAGCTGGGAGCAGAGACGGACATGACTCACGTAGTCCAGCAGCATCGAGATGATCGGACCAGCTGAACGGCAGGAAGACGAACTGGAGACGGCCTCACAGAACTGAAACAAGATGGAGGAGACTCTTTATCTAACAGATTTACACACGCTGTAATTTGTGCTGGACATTTCTGACTCACCTGAACGCAGCGCTGCGGCGGTGCAACTCTGCTGATCCGCATTTCATCGATGCGAGAGCGTGATGGCATGACGGGCGGATGTGGTTTTTGGCCGTAGGGACAGTCGAAGCAGGGCCGGGCGTCGCAGCCGTTGTCCAGCAGCAGTTTGAGCATCGGCAGCGTCTCCATTCTGAGCAGGATGGCCACCGGGAAGGAGGACGGCTGGGTGGGGATCTTAGCGTTGGCGTTGGCGCCGTACTTCAGCAGCAGTGTCGCCATGTCCATCCGAGCAAGCCGGACGGCGATGAGCAGCGGGTTGAAGACATCCAGGTTGGGGTCAGCTCCGGCCTCCAGCAGCATCTCGACGGCCTCTATGTTCCCGTTGTAGACGGAGGAGTAGACCGCCGTGCTCCGCCGGTCCTCGTACATCTCGGAGTGGTCCTCCGACAGCTTGGCGTTGACGTCGAAGCCGGACTCAATCAGCAGCTCCATGAGGTCATCCCAGTTCTTCTCTGCGGCGATGTGCAGAGGACTGATGCCGCTTTGCTGGACTCTGACCCTGCTGGTTGCCGGGATCAGAAGTGACACAACTCTGGAGAATACAAAAGATACCCGTCACACCTGGAGGTAACCAGCAGAGTCGGGCTGATGGTGGGTTAGTCTACCCAGAACCCTCCGGCACTAAGACAACCAAACATGCTTTTACTTTAGAGAGTTTGGTGTTCGTTCTGAAAGCTCTTAAAGCCCGGACAATAAATATACACGTCAATCAATCACAGAGTACCAGAAACACAGAACAGCTGATGAAAGTGAAACCGTGACAGACAGGACGTTTCTCAGACCGTGAGTGATTGTTCTGAACGGCCACGTGAAGAGGCAGCAGGCCCGACGTCGTGGAGCGGTTAGCGTCCGCTTTCAGAGACAGCAGCTCATCAGCAGCACAAACATGACCGTTCTTACAGGCTTCAAACAGCGGCGATGCTCCGTCTCCTGCCTGTCCATTAATATCTGTACCTGAGGGACAAAAACACCTTTATATAACACCTTAACATCAATATCTCCATTAATATCTGCACCTGAGGGACAAAACACCTTTATATAACACCTTAACATCAATATCTCCATTTATATCTGCGCCTGAGGGACATAAACACCTTTAGAAACACCTTAACATCAATATCTCCATTAATATCTGCACCTGAGGGACAAAACACCTTTATATAACACCTTAACATCAATATCTCCATTTATATCTGCGCCTGAGGGACATAAACACCTTTATATAACACCTTAACATCAATATCTCCATTTATATCTGCGCCTGAGGGACATAAACACCTTTAGAAACACCTTAACATCATTTATATCTATACCTGAGAGACAAAAACACCTTTATATAACACCTTAACATCATTTATATCTGCACCTGAGAGACAAAAACACCTTTATATAACACCTTAACATCATTTATATCTGCGCCTGAGAGACAAAAACACCTTTATATAACACCTTAACATCATTTATATCTGCACCTGAGAGACAAAAACACCTTTAGAAACACCTTAACATCATTTATATCTATACCTGAGAGACAAAAACACCTTTATATAACACCTTAACATCATTTATATCTGCACCTGAGAGACAAAAACACCTTTATATAACACCTTAACATCATTTATATCTGCACCTGAGAGACAAAAACACCTTTAGAAACACCTTAACATCATTTATATCTATACCTGAGAGACAAAAACACCTTTATATAACACCTTAACATCATTTATATCTGCACCTGAGAGACAAAAACACCTTTATATAACACCTTAACATCATTTATATCTGCACCTGAGAGACAAAAACACCTTTAGAAACACCTTAACATCATTT
>CAKAKR010035642.1:0-26705 GCA_916700685.1 Adelosebastes latens
TCTCACGTGCATGCGCGCACACTCCACACTGCAGAAGAGTTTAGCTCTGAGAATATCTAGTGAATGTACAGTGGACGTTTGTGCAGAAATAACTGCTGCAGCTCCTCCAGACCAACAGAGGTTTCCCGTGTCTTGTGAAGTGACGGGGCTCCGCAGAGAGAAACGTTATCGTCTCCGACCAAAACTCCGGTGTCTCCCCTGTTCCCTCCGGCCGCGGTCGGGAGGCTGAGGCAGGAAAAGCCAACACTAGGATCAGCATTGATTCATGGAGAGACCTTCGTCTGGTCAGCTAACATTACTGCCAAGCAGCTGAAATATAGAGTGATATTGTGCTTTTAGCTGACGTGTGTCTCCTCACTGTTTTGAGAGATGCTCGTTCATGTCTATGTAGAGCGAGCACAAGCGCGAGCAACAGGACGCTGACTTTCGCTGTCTTAACGGCCACAGGTGTCGCTGTTAACAAGACATTTCTGATTCTTACAAACAGTCCCTTTAACTGTAACGTTACCGTTAACATCAAACAGTCTAATGTTAAGTAACTGGTAATTATAAACATTAATACTAGCAACCTTAACGGTACTTTATTAACTTGGGTTGAATAATTCCCTGTTGCCGCTGCAGCTGTCGTGAGGTCAGAGGCCGGTGGTATGTGCTGTGTGTGTTTGTGCTGTGTGTGTTTTTGTGCGTGTGTGTGTGCATGTGTTTATGATGTCAAGGAGGTTTAATAAGAACTGTGTGCGATACAGAACGGGCAGTCATCACCGTTCATTGTAACGTTAGCAGGGTATTTTTCTTTAAACTCTCGTCCCAAATTCGTCCAATAATTAATTTTCAACCTCCTAGGTCCTGTTTTTTTCGTCCTGGGGCGTCTTTATGCTCGAGCCCTGCCCAGGATCTTATCGGAGCAGGATTGGCAGCGCTAAACATTGCTCATCGTTCAAACACAAACCTTATGACTGCTACAACTTGTGTACATTCACACAGTAAGAAGCACTGGATGCCTGTTCGGACCGAGGGTGGACATTTTTTGTGACGTTAAAAACAAAGTTATTTAGTTGGTTCCCTAATGCTAAAATCAAGCAGTGAACGTGAGCAGAGTGAACAAGAGAAGCAAAACTTAATTTGCAGTTATACATTCTGAAGCAAAAATAGATATCTATAAAGTACTTAGCATACTGTTGCTACTTTGGAGTCAGACACTCTGTCTGGAGTCTCCTTTTTATTCACATCTACATGTCTCCTTGGCGTCAGTTCATTACATCCAACTCAATGAGCAGAGTCGCTCCACAGTAATAACGATGACGACTGTGTTGTTGTTTATTTGTATGTGAAAATTGCATTACAGACGTGATTTTTAAATCTGTTATCGGTTTATCATGTCCTTCAGACATGGTGGAAATGTAAAGAGGAATGTGCATAAAGGACTTTAGTTCCCTTTAGACTTTGGTTCTTGTGCATCCAACCCTGTCCCCTAGAACTTCTGTTTATGTAATACTAATGAGGTTTCCCAGTAAGATTGTGGCGGGAAATTGCCGCCTGGATTAAGTTCAAAGGAAATATTTTTGGAGTGAAGGGATTGCTACGTTTAAGTACCGAATGCAAGTCGTGGGGAGGTTGTGGGGATGGATAGCCTGACATCGCCAGACTAAATCGCGAATGCAAATTACTCCGGAACCTCTCGGTTCATTTTTGATTTCCAAGCCATTCCAACCTTTTATTAACATGTGACGTAGCGCTGAGCAACCAGTGACCCGGTATGCCCGGTGTAGATGGCCAAACACAGCGCATTAGGGTGGGAGTTTGCACAAAACGGGTGGAAACAAGACTCAGTCAAAACCAAGTATATGGCTGGACCGTATATGGTCAGTATGTGAATTTGTGTACAGGGCGCGGTTTCACACACAAACACAGACAGACCTGTCGGGTTCATCAGTGCGACCAACGAAAATGTTTAGTCGCACTCGACAGATATTTGGTCACATAAAATGGTCGCACTATGGAGCCCTGCATATAGAGATTAGTTGGTATATTATGAATTGGTGTGTCAAACTTTTGCCAAATCCTGTCGGAAGTACGGCAAACGCATCTTTCTTCTCAAGAAAAGCATTAAGCTTGGTTTCTGTCAAAAGGGGTGAATGTTGACATTTTCCTGACATGCAACTTTTTGTGGTCGTATAACTAATGGCTGTCCTCTCTTAAGCCTGGGACACACCAGTAACGTCAGGAGCGCGTGGCGTGGTGGCTGCATGGTGTGGTGGCTGCATGGTGTGGTAGCTGCATGATTCACGCATCGGGTGTTCACACCAGCTGCGTGTCTGCTGCTGCTGTCAGCCCTTTCTTTGTACATAGAGTTTGCCTTTTAATGGCCATTTCATTTCATTATAAATATAATTTATATTTATTTTAGACAGAGAAAGGTTAAGAAACGTGTGGTAATTTGTAAATAATAGTAATAATCCACAATAAAACTCTGTACTATATTCATTCATGGAGCTCTCCAAGTCACTCCATGTTATAGAACAGTTGTCCGGCACATATTTCAGAATAAAAGCCTTGTGTTAACAAATGAAGGAATTCTGTCCACAGAAAAAACGCTTGAGGGCTTTTATTTAGAAATGAAAGCAGGAAGTGTTGATTTAAACCCCATACTTTATTAATTCATGGAGCTCTCCAAGTCACTGCATGTTCCACAGCACTGACTGCTCATATTTCAGAATAAAAGCCTTGTGTTAACAAATGAAGGAATTCTGTCCATAGGAAAAACGCTTGAGGGCTTTTACTTTGAAATCAGCAGGAAGTGTTGATTTAAAAATAAGTCTTTACTTTTTTTCATCTCCGTAACATATTCTACAGATAGACAACGGAACTGTAGTAATGTTGCTGATATGATGTTAAGATACAGTCAATAGATCACTTTCATTGTCTGTGTCATATTCTACAGATGTCTAGACATGGAAACTGTGACGCGCGTCTCACGCGGGCAGTGTTGCTGCTCTAACCTGTTAACACGGACGCCGAAATAAAAACCAACAGGTAACGCAGCCGCCACGCGTTCCTGGCGTTCCTGGTGTGTCCCAGGCTTTAGGAATAAAAGCAGCAGTAGACGGACATTGTTAAACCTCTGCAAACAATACTTAGAGAAGAGTTCAGGACGGATGATCGGTTATATAAACTGGCAGACTTTTACACTGGAGACTATAATATGCATCTTGTCTCTTTTAACCGTGACCACAATCTTTTCTCTAAGACCTTAAAGTAAGGTTGTGAATTATTTTAAATGAAAAATGACTGTGCCCTTTACCCTAACCCAATCTAACCAAGTAGTTTTAGTTGCATAACCTTAAGCAAACCTTAACCATAGAGGTAGCTCATTAGAAAATGCTCATATGGGTCATTTTAAGGCACTGACAAACAACCAGTGTACTCTCTCTCAGCTATTCCCCAGTGGTATTGCTAGTAAGATGAACCACCTGTCTGTCTTTGCATTAGAGGATTGAATCTACTCTCTGTGGACACAAGAAACACACACATAGTTGTCACAAGGGTGTTTTCTTATGCTAGCCAAATGTTTGACCTTTCTCTTCATCAGATTAACAGACTCTGAGCAGGAGATAAAGACGGCGAGTGGAAAGAGGAAGAGACAAAGAGATGAAGAGAAAGAGAGAGGAAGACAAACAGACAATGGCAGTAGGAGAGTAAAATAGAGAGGAGGGGAGAGCGAATTGAGAGCGGTCATTTGAAGTTTCTTTGGCAGTCCTTCCTCTATGACTTGGCAGCCATTGAGTCGGAACCACTCTCTTGCCAACGTGAACTGACGTGTGCCAGTGCATGGCAACTTGAGCCAACGCCTGCTGCCCTGGCCGGTCTTTAAAAAACAAAAGTAGGCCTGGGTTTGACACTTTGATGTTCAAGGGGGTTAGGTTGCTCTGAAATACGATCTGACTCGGTGGAGATATGGAGGAGAGGACTACGTCAGAGGAGAAAGGAGGGCAGAGGAGGATGTGGGAAAACCAAGCAACCTGTGTGTGAAGTGTCAGAAATACGGCTCTGTATTGCAAAGGTGCTGCGTTTTAACATCTACAGCTCTCGTCTAAGTGTCTAAAAAAAAACTGATTCACCTATGTATCTCAATTTTTTTTTTACGATTTTGAAATCGTTTTTTATTTAATGCCAGAGTCGATGTATTTGCTTCATTTGAGTCTATGTGGAGGTAGAAGGAAGTCACCGCTTTCATTGGTGTAGTCTGAGTAACGTGACGTCATATCCATTCCGTATCCGTCAACCAAAACAAACCGCAGTCGGCTGTAACGAGCCGAGAATAGTAAGTAGAAAACGGCGGAGGATTCACGTGGATACGACCTGCACCCTCACATTTTAAATCCAAAGTGGTAAACACTAGGGATGTCACGGTACCAGAAATCTAGTACTCAATACCAATACCAGTGAATTTCCACGATTCTCGATACCACAGTAAAAAAAACAACCAAAAAACAATAAATCCCATGTGATGTGTACATGTGTCTATATATATCCTCAGACTGCAGTAGTTTAAATTCACTGACATGGTGACAGTTCACTGGGTATAGGCTACCAGAGGTGGGACCAAGTCATTGTTTTGCAAGTCGCAAGTTAGTCTCAAGTCCTGAGTCAAGTCCCGACTCAGGTCTCGAGTCCTAAACAAGCCATATGCGCTCTTCACCAAATGTAACGTCATTTTAACAGCAGAGTAACTGGATCCAACTGGTGTTCAGTAACATAACGGTAGTTCTTCATGGTTTTCTCCTGAAACTTGATTGGATGCTGTTGGATTGGTTCAAACTAAGTGGATCTGGGGAGTTAAATGTAAGATAATAAAATGCAAGTCTCAATAACATTCACCGGAAATAAAGAGTCCAGAGTTCAATAAAAAAAAATAAAAAAAAACACTTTTCAGCGATTTAGCAAGAAGCAAAAAAAGATAGAAATTCAGTTTGTTCAGTTCAGTTTTCCTCAGTGAATCCTCTTCTCAAACATAGAGGATCTCTGCATCTCTGGCCCTGTTCAGCTTTAACTAACTAACTTCCAGTCTCCACGACTGACATTGCCGGAGGACATGCATCATTTAATTAATTTAATTAATTTTGTAAAAAAAAAAAAGGTATTCACATTTTAGAGATATGTTAATAATCAAATGTTAATTTAGTGAGTTTGCTGTTCAGTTCCATAACCTCTCTGCTAAAGGTAAAGAAACTGATTTGAAGTATTCGTCGCAATGCAAACACACACAGATATAAATATGTTTCCATAAATATGCAAAGAAGTACGTGAACTTGAACAGTTCCACACATGCACAAATTCACAGAAAATCAAGCTTGCACAACAACGTAATGTTAAATACAGGCCTGGGGGGGTAAATGCACTCAGTGCTGCACACAAATAATGCACACACATACTCATATACACACACACACACACATTCAGTGGAGTCACCTTGGCCAGGTGACACTGCTTTTCCCACATACACATTTTTCATACGCTTTCATGCTGCGAAACCCAAGCTAGTCCCCACACAGCATGTTTTTTTTACATCTTCACTCGTTCATTACCTGCAGAAACTACAAAGAAGGATAAAGGTAGCTCACATCATTGACCATATTACTTATAAAATTATAATTTTCTTTTCTGTTTATTCTATTTCCCACAGTTTTGCTTAAGTATATCTAGAACACCTCTTCATATGAGAGTGCAGGGTACATGTGGAATCAGTCACCAGTGCAGCTAAACAACAGCACCACTGTGGGAACAATGGGAATTTTATACCATAACTAAGTTGGCACTACTTCATTTATCTGTCACGTTATGATGCTACAGGACCTACGTTGTAATGCTGTCTTTGAATCCACCTAGGAAACTTTAAGGAAACTGATTATTAGCAAGTTGCAAGATGTTTTCTGAGGTTCGGGGTTAGATGTATGTTTATTTTTCATCTCTTTCTCTCTTGCTGGCACACACCAGCAGGCTGCTTGACTGGTTTCTGTACTGAAATGCAAAAATCTTTCTGAGAAAACTGGAAACCAAACATGTCCCATCGTGTGCCTTTTTATTCCCAAGCTGTGTGACACGTCTTCCTTGTGATTTTGTTCTGGTATGAGACAGAAAGTAGTGCTGGACAAAACTTACAAACAAATCTTTCCTACTGATACTTTTGCCAGTTTGATATGTACAGAGTCTGCATTGGTACGTAACTAGGGCTGTCAAAGTTGACGCAATAATAACGCATTAACACAATTTTCGATTTTTAGGGTTTTAACAGGCTCAGTTTTAAAGCCAACGTGAAGATACTTGCATCATATGAAACTAGAAAGCCTAAGGAATCCATTGGTACCAACCATACTACAACATCATACCAGCTTGTCATGAAGGAGGCTAAATAACACTCCAAAGTTGCGCTAAATGTTTGTGAGGAAAAACTGAAGTGGCCATTATCACAGGGGTCCCATGACCTCTGACCTCAATATAAGTGAATGAATATGGGTTTAATATGGGTACCCAAGAGTCTCCCCTTTACAGAGATGCCCAGTCTATGCTAATCCCATGCAGTTTGGGGCAAAAAAACATGTAGATTTTTTGCATGCAGTGTACATTTGTTGTTTTGCCTATTCTAAAATGGTGTATTTCTGGTGTGTCCTCCATACTATTTCAGTTTTACTGAGTTTCAATGAAAATTAAAGCTGCAAGCAGCGATGAACGGGCCCTCGCACCTTCTCGCGCGTCGGGGGTACTGGCGGGATGCCGATCGACGCGGCCAGGCACAATGAAACCGGAACTCTGATGAGCGCAAGGACGCCTGCCACAAGACTCTCCGACAAACGGTTCATGAGTTATGAAAGGGGGCGTGGCTAATGTGTAGGGGGCGGGGATAACAATACCATTGAAACAGGAACTCTCTGCTGAGTGCAATGACACCTCCGACAGGTCTTAAAAACAAACGGTCAATGAGTTATGAAAGGGGGCGTGGTTAATGTGTAGGGGGTGGAGATAACATTAACCAATTCTTCACCGCGTCTGATAAGTGTGCCAAGTTTAATAACTTTTTTAGCATGGCAAAGGCCTCAAAAAGGCAATTCATTTTAAGAATAATAATAAACGCTACGCTTTCAATAGGGCTTTTGCTGGCCAGACGGTGTCGGGGCTCGGGCCCTAAAAATTGCAATATATTGCCTTGCATACATTATCACAAATAATGCAATACATTGAATCGTTACCCCAGTATCACAATATGTATCATATCGCCAGATTCTTGCCAATACACAACCCTATAACAGACTGATTAATACAAAAATATAATTATGCAGATAAAGTAATCATTCAAATCCATGATGTCTGTGGTGAAAACTGTCCATAGGGACACAGGGAAGGTTGTTGCTTATCAGTAGTGACACATATGGATCTGTGCCTCACAGGTTGGGGTTGCTGACCTTAACACATAATGGAATATCAGCACTCAAGTGGAACATACACACACTCATGCATACTGTAGATCTGCCCTTTTCTACAGCACACTGACACTCGTCCTACAGCAGAACAGTGTGTGAATTGTAGCTTAATTTACACACAACATACACACAATACCTGAGAAACATGCACGCACATAGGCACATTACACATAGTACACACATTGACCTGCCGTGGAACAAACACTGAGCCGGGTGGTTGCGACGTTGAACAATTCTCATGTGACAGTGAGTTGACACCAGTGAGTGTGTGTCACTCTGAGAATGTGTGTTATTTGTGTGTGTATTCTCTTTATACCCCAGCGACAACGTAGTCGGGGGTATATAGCGCTCCGCTTGTCTGTTGTTCACATGTCACACTTTCGTTTCCAGAGCATAACCTCGGAAACTATTTAACTTAGGAACTTCAAATTTGGTATGATGGTTGACGGTGAGGTCTAGTTGTGCCTTTTGGGGGTTAGAAGTCCAGGGTGCCCAAAATTCTTGCCGAAATGTCATTTTGGAACCCAGCGACTATCGTCTGACAATGATTTAGCTTTTTATTGGTTTAAAATGAGCTACTGGTGAAACAATGTGGTCGTATGTTTTGGCTAAATAATGGAGCTACTAACGTTAACGGAGGTTCCATTGAGTTACATTATGATGCGTTCAGTAAAAATGAGTATCGGGAAAAGGCAAATTATAGCGATATCATGATGTGTTTAAATGTAATCTTGTCAAATTGAGTTGTGAGTGAGAAACTTGAATAAATACAGTTTGAAAATGTGTTCACAGCAATATAAAAAAGATAATAGAGAGGGAATTATGACCTGTTTAACTTCATAACACTAGCTCTAAGCAGCGTATAATACATCATTAAAACTAATGATGCCTAGATTTTTTTAATCAAAAGAAATATTTAAATAAAACTACAATAATTTATTTCCTAATCATTTGAATTGTGTTTTTATGCATACAGTATAACCACTATAGATTACATTAACAAAGTGCAGTACAGTACTGTGTACAGCATCCTCCCACCCCTGAAAAATAGGGCACCCCTGGAAGCTACGGTGTAATTCCAACACTGGAATTTAACAAGCATACAATGTTTTTGTCTAAAATATATCAAACATTGACTGATATCAGTTCTAAAATGTTATTCCTTCATTTAGCACAGAGATTTCAAAAGTAGAAGATACAATTTCTGACCGGATATCCGCTGGCTACATGGGAACCCCACAAATATACAGTAGCCCCTTACCCCCAGATAGCCGATGTGTTCAGAGATTGAGGACTTTTGTAATCATTATAAAATGACTCACAATTGCACCCGCTGTTGTTATGGATGAATGTCTAAAGTAGCTGTTACTTAAAGCCCCCCTCCAGTGTATTTTGGCATGTCTATGGTATTTCATATTTATTTGAGTCATTTCCTAACTAAGGTGATTAGCCACACTGTTTGCAACATTTTTTGACAAATTATTTAATTTTGTGCTCAAAGTAAAAAAAAAAAAAGAAGGTTGTTGCTAAAATGGGAATATGACGTATGATTATAGTAGAAGCTGCAAGTCATTCGTCATCCTCCAAGTGTGCGTCTGAGCAGCGGTAACCCGATAAATCTGTTTATCTGTCAATTTGTCTTTCTAGTTAGTTAGCTAGTTAGGTGTAGTTAGAATCACAGTGCAGCCCGGTGCGGTGTCGGTGCTGGAGCTGAGGTGAGAGTGGCCGGGTGTTTGAAGGTACGGTGCACCTCCAAAACGTCCCAAAACTGCATTTCAAACGGCGGACCACGGCAACATGTCTACCCGTCCTTCGCTGTGGCCGGCGTGTGACGGTGCTCCTCTGTGCAGCAGCAGCAGCCAGACGGCCGCCTCTCCAGGAAATGACGGTGAAGAAGAGAGCGAGTGACAGAGAGTCGGTGTGGCTTTAATTCTTGTCTCATTTGTGAGATCTGGGTTAAAAAATGATGCATTCTGGTTGCCATGGTAATGAATTACATCTTGACCATTAACCACGCCCCCATTCTCCGTTTGAGAAAGAACGTTAACTGTAAAACAGGAAGTAAAACTGGCTGGAGGGGGGCTTTAAAGGTCCCATATTGTAAAAAGTGAGATTTTCAGGTCTTTTATATTATAACGCAGGTTAAAGTGCTTTATAAATACTGCTAAACTATTAAAACGCTCAATATATGGAGAAATACACACAGCCCGTCTTCAGAAATTGTACGTTTGAAACAAGCCGTTAGGATTTATGTCGATTTGTGAGGTCACAAATATACAATATTTAGACCATTACACGGTTTTAAACGTAAACATTCTAAATGTGTCCCAGTTTATTTCCTGTTGCAGTGTATGTGAATAACATCAGCTGACAGGAAGTAAACATGGACCCAAACTGTTGCCTAGCAACGCAATTCCGTTGAAATGCACTAAAACGGAGCGTTTCAGACAGAGGGTAAATACAGCTAAATTCAGACAGACAGTATGAGGAAAATAAAGGCTTTTTTTTAACATTACAGCATGTAAACATGTTCTATTAAAAACACAAAATACAAGTATGAACCTGAAAATGAGCACGATATGGGACCTTTAAAAATAGTAAAATTAATTTCTTCTATCCATTAGCTAAACCCGTTTATCGTTGAGGGTCAACGGGGGCTGGAGCCAATTCCAACTCATTGGGCGAGAGGCGGGTTATAAACCCTGGACGGGCCAGTTAGTGACAGGGCTGACACATAGAGACAGACAACCATTCACACTCACATTCACACCTATAGACAAGTTAGAGTCGCCAATTAACCTAACCTGCATGTGTTCGGACTGTGGGAGAGAAAACAGAAAAGCACCCTCTCGCTGTGAGGCGTCAGTGTTAACCACAGAAACTCCACTGATAACAGCAGATTCATTGCACCATTCGGTGGAACGTGTCTAAATTAAACACTGAACAAAGCTTTACACAAGCAGAATTTAAGACCTCATTAATGCAACATAACAGCTTGTTTGCTAATACATGAATCCTTATGTAGAAGCAGATACTTGCATGCACAGAAATGTGTGTGTGCTCGTGTGTGTGTGTCTCAGCATGCGCAGGTGTCCGCGCTCTCTCTCGCTGCCTGTTAGTTAGATTGATAGTCAAATTAATCCGCAGCTCCGTCCAGGTATAAACACGCTGCCTGCTGGCCAGGATACATCCCCCTCTATTAACGCCATAATTCAACGCACCCTCCAGCTGCCTGCTCCGATCATAGGAGGGTAATTGCAGGGAGGGTGCACTTGATTTATTGACGGGGAGGATATGGCGGATTACAGGTTGATTTGGAGATTAATTTATGGCTCATTTTGCGATTTCATGTAATTGGAATTTGTGGTTTTTGGAGAGCGCGAGCACAAACACACACACACACACACACTCACACACTCTATGAACAAATATGAAATATTAGCAGTCAGCCAAAGTGCAGAGAGCCTGGAGTTGTACTGTAGGAGTGATGCTGCCCTGCTTGAGGACACTTTGGAAGCGATTGTGGACACAGTAACAGATGTACAGCAATCCCATCAAATTATGATCAGAGAGCAATGATGAAAAAGAACCCACTATAGCCTCAATACATCTGCCGTCTGTGTGCCAGTGTGATAGCCTCAAACGGTACTTTCAACTCGAACACGAACTTCTGAAGTGAAGACTCCGAGAATGGATGGAAAACTAATCCAATTAGTCCTAATTTGTAGTGATTTGCATTTTACAACATGTAATGCAGTTTTAATTCGTTTTACAGTATTTGCTTCCTTTTCATGTTGTTAGTTGCATTGAAAGATGCTCACACCTGGCATCTGTTTCAGCATGGTGGCACATTCCTCATTCGTGTGAACTCAAAAACACACACACACACACACACACACATATACATTAGGGGTGTAAAAAAATATCCAATCATATATCATATTATGTTTTATGATAGTGTATCAATTCTCAAAAACACTATTGATTTTTAATCTATAGTTTACATGTAAAGAATAACTCAGTTAATGCTTTATTTCATTTGCAGAGAGATGCACCCTCTCAGTGTATGTGCACTCTCATAATATTCATATGGTGCTGGTGTGTTCTTTATACTATGACAGTTTTCCTAAAATTTGATTTTAAAAATCGCAATATACCTCCTCGCTTACAGTATCGCAATTAGGGATGCACCGATAACGCTTTTTTTTTTCAGACCAAGTACAAGTACAAGTACTTACATTTGGGTACTTGCCGATACCGAGTACCGATACGAGTACTTCTCTGTGCCAAAAGACCCTCGTTAACAGCCAGCTGGAGGGTGTGAGCGACACACGGCAGGCTGGGGAGTCCCGCATACGAGGCGGTGCGCCGCGACCGGCTCTAGGTCGGCTTGGAAAGGCTCGGGGCGAAGGTGGCTCGCGGCCGCAGCTTTGCAGCGCTCCCTGCCCGGACCTCGCCGCACCGTGGACAAAAGGCCTACTGCGCCCTCTCTCCCCGCCGGGGACGGCCCCCTGTTCCAGGTGCGTCTGTTGACCGGGGCGGACCGTCCTCAGTGCACCCCAACCGCGTCGTGCCTCCAGATCGGGGCTCGGCCCACCTAAAAGGCGCCAGAGGTCTGATGTGATGTTGGCAACCCACGTCTTGAAACACGGACCAAGGAGTCTAACGCACGCCCGAGTCAGAGGGTGCAAGCTAAACCCTGTGGCGCAATGAAAGTGAGGCCCAGCGGGGTCGGGCGCACCACTGTAAAGTGGTATCGGTGCCGTTGTATCGGAGCCGTTTTGAGAGTACGAGTACATGAGCACAGTATCGGACCAGATACCCGATACTGGTATCGGTATCGGGGCATCCCTAATTGCAATATATCGCAATATATAGAATGGTAACCCCTGTATCGTCATACAGTGAGATCCCATGTTTTATTCAGAGCTGTCTTCAAATGCAAATACAGGCGATCCAACTGTACCCTTTCTTAGCCATGTTACAAAATAACAAGCGACACACACACACACACACACACACAAAAGCTGTGTGTGTGTGTGTGTGTGTACCCGACTTGAGTTTAGCTTAAAACTTGCGGATAACAAAAGGGTTATGAATGTCAGCCACTCACATTAGACACAGAATGGCATCCACAAATCTTTCCTTTCACCTTTTAAATCACTTTTTTCACCTCATAAATCTCCAGGAGGACAGGACGCAGCTTTACTGGACCTATTTTACTGGCATTACATTGTCAAGTAAGGCCAAATTTATTTGTAAGGCATGTTTGTTACCTTCTGTAAGTCCTGCACAGGGCAGCAGAGGACACACGTTTAGAAAACCACAAGAGAGAATTTGTCACAAGGGTTAATTTCACAGCAATGGAATAATGAGCAAATGTGGTTGTTCACACTTTAACTCATTTACTATACAGCAGAGGTTTGGACTCCAGTCACATGACTTGGACTTGAGTCAGACTCGAGTCACAAATCTGGTGACTTTGGACTCTACTTGACAAATTAAAAAAAAGCCTTGCAACTCGACTTGGACTTAAACACCAGTGACTTGTGACTTCAGTTGGACTTGAGCCTTTTGACTTGAAAATGATTGATACCTTACCCCAAGCATTGAGATGAAAAAGTATGTTATGTGCCACGAATCAATTCATTTCCGTTCATTTCCTAAATCAACTTAAAGCTATTCATTCCCAGCAAGTAGATACATCATTTCCCAGATCCACTTTGTTTGAACCAATCTGTCAGCTTCCAAAAAGTTGCAGGAGAAAACCATGAAGAACTAACATTACGTTACTGAGTGTCATTTGGAAAAAATTATACCAAAATAATTTTGCCTGCATACAGAAACTACGTAGTGGTCAACAAAAAAAAATTGCAGTATATAAAATGTGCAGGTCGAAAAATATTTTTTTTTTGTTAAAGATAATTTTTCACGTTTTTATTGCCTTTATTTGTGCAGCTGGATAATGACAGGAAAGGGAGGAGAGAGAGGGAATGAGAACGTACACTGCTAAGAAGTGAAAGTCAATTATACATTCCATTGAAACGCTAGCGCCCAGCAGCAGAGCTACGCCTCCGCCATTTTGGACTGTAATCGAGTTGAATACCATAATGACGGCATTAAACGTCCGCCTACAACATGCTGTACAAAGAAAGACAAAGTTATTTCTATTCTATTGTCATATATTTAATGTCTCTACCGAAAAAACCCAGGGCGCTGCCAAGGATTCAGCTTACATGGGGCGCACATTCTACCAAGTGAGCTAAAAGGTCACCCCAAATGGTATTACATTTGGTGAAGAGCACATTATGACTTGTGTAGGACTCAAAACTCAAAGTTTAAGACTTGGAACTTCAGTGCAAAGACTTGAGATTCACTTGTGACTTGCAAAACAATGACTTGCTCTCACCTTTGCTGTACAGGATATGAATGAAGTTAAAGACTAGTTCAACATTTTGAGAAATACACAATTACTTTATTGCAGACAGTTAGATGAGAAAACCAGTGCCACTCTCATGTCTAAATGATAAATATGAAGCTACAGCAAGCAGCCTGTTAGCTTAGCTTAGCATAAGGACTGGAAACAGGGGCCTCTTTAAAACTTATGAGACATAAACCCTCCTAAAATCACAACGTGCCATTTTTACACTTTAAAGTCTGTGTAAAGCAAAACTAAAGATGCATTCAGGGTTCGTCACACAACAGAAAAATGTGTTACTAACCACCCAGCCAAATTTGAATGATTAAAAAAATCGCCAAGTATATAAAATTAGCTTTCAAAATCATGTAAAATCATCAGTATTCTCTGCTCTGAGATGCTGGGGGCGTGTCGCTGAAGGCGCTGAAACCTGAAACCTCTCTTAATACATCCAAGGCTGAAACCACACCCACAAGAGGGGAAGGTGCATTCGTCAGGATTCCTCAGTAGCGGCGAGCGAACAGGGAAGAGCCCAGCGCCGAATCACCGTCCGACGGGCGGATTGAGAAAATGGGGCCTGAGTCCTTCTGATGGAGGCTCAGCCCGTGGACGGTGTGAGGCCGTTAACGGCCCCCTTCGCGCAGCCCCGGGGGATTCAACTGGCCGGGTTAGGGACGGCCGCTCGTTGTGGGAGGATCCCCTCGCTGATCTCCTCTCCCCTCTGCCCGGCGCTGGCTGGCGCATTACATCTGAAGCGGTCAGTTGGCTTGGAAAGGCTCGGGGCAAGGGTGGCTTTACAGCGCCCCCCGCCCGGACCTCGCCGCCGGAGATGTGGACAAAGTAATGCTTTTGTGGTCCTGGTCGTCTCAAAAACCTTAGGTGGCCCTGGTACTCCATACTGACTATTCACTTTTAGTTTAGTTAGTTTACAGAAAAATAATAAATATACATACAGTAGGACATGGGATGGATTACAATCATGAAAATACAATACAAAACAAAAACCAGTAATGGGCCTTGAACCCTCAATCATGTCAACATGAGTCACATGCTCTACCGACTGAGCTAACCGACATAACTTTTGACCATATTCTCGGTTTGTATTTGGGCTTTCAAAAACCACGTTTGTGCAGAAGAGTGGAGTTATGTTAAGGATGGCTCCAGTGCGTCATCGAGCCATGATTTCAGCCCCGCCTAAAAATCCTGAACACAAAACTGGCCAAAAACAGTTTAACGGTGTAACTCCACAATCCAGAACTACAACGTTCACAGTCTTTGCATGTTTTCAGTCATTAATTTCCAACATTTATAATGTGTTTAGAAACAAAACTCTGAATTTCCTTTACACAGCCTTTAATAATAGTACGTTTATGCAGAGTTCAATACTGCACAATTCCAACAATACTGAAGACAAGTGGCTCTGCCACCTCTTAGTGTTAGCAGGGCTCTCAGCAAGCAGCCCCTTTGTTTGCTAATGGAGTGAACAAACCGTTTAATATTTCTGCCATCCTTACAGTCTGACATGTAATACCTTTTTTTGTGTGGAAGCAATAATCCTATTATCAGGACTTATCTCTCAATTACACGGTAAGACTTTATTTTCTACTGGTAGTGGCAAGCCGAGGTACAGGATGGTGTTGCTGAAAAGAGATTAGACTGCCAATAACGTCGACATGCGTCCCATAAATGATCCCGATAAACACCAGTGCTGTTAACGCTGCTTTGTTGGCCTGCAAAGTGTGCACGTCTCATGAGAATGAAATAGCCCGAGGCTGTGAAATGCAAACACATCTCTAATAAGATCAAGATGAACCATAAATACCATCCCTGCACAATCTAATCTGTAGCACTATATTAACTCCGTTGTTCAGCATTTCAAGCTCTTTGCTCATTTTTCTGTTTCTTGCAGCCATTTTCTTGCCTGCTTAATAAAGTCCTGTGCCACATAAATGTCCTCCTCCTTCCCCTTGACAGATATTCACATTAGCAGCTGTCTTAAGGGCTGAGATGTTCCATTAACAGCTTTTATCTTCAGGGGGATCTAGGGGGAATCATAATTGTAAGAATTTCACCTCAAAGACAAACTTCTGGCAGTATAAAACTTGGTGAAAACAGAAACGGTTAAAACCAAACTTTCATCTTGTGTTCTTCCTACATCATATTTACATTTCTTGTCCACACTTTTACAATCTAATAGTCTTTGTCAATGAGATCCACCATGAAGGCTTTACAGGGCAGGCACAGACATGGAAATAAATGGCTAATTTCTAAGATTTCAAAAGTGTAACATTTTGGATAATATGCTTATTCGCTTTCTTGCTGGGATTTGGATGACAAGATTGATACTCTCACATGTCTGTACGCTAACTATAAGGCTACAGCCAGTAGCTGGTTAAATTAACTTCGCATAAAAACTGCATGGAGACATGGTGAAACAGCTAGGCTGGCTTTGTCGGCTGACTTCCTAAAGTCTTGTCGTCATCATGAGTCGACTTCAGGAAATTGTTTCTACTGGCACACATTTATTTATTATTTTTTACCCATATCAGCAGCTATAACCCCATAATAATCTTCAACTGTGCAATACTCTGGTTTATTCTGGCATTAAAGGTCCCATAATGTAAAAAGTGAGATTTTCATGTCTTTTATATTATAAAGCAGGTTTAAGTGCTTTATAAATACTGTTAAACTATCAAAACGCTCAATATACGGAGAAGTACACACAGCCTGTACTTAGAAATTGCGTTTGAAACAAGCCGTTAGGACTTCTGTCCATTTGTGATGTCACAAATCTACAATAACGTAGCACAAACACACACTCTGTTTGTAGGATAATCGCTATCCTTAATCCGGGCAGACAGAGTGACGTTACTCCGGGCAGACACGCAGCGGACAACCTGCTAAACTAAACTAAATGGTGGAGACTTTTACTGGGAAAATGGCTGCATGTCCGCGACACTACACGCAGCATCGTAGCTGCTAAGTTAACGCTCCCGGACGGTGAACTGGAGACTCCGTTGTCTGTTGTCCTCAGACACTGCAGCTGGTAGACCGCTGCATGCGAGGCACAAATCTTGTCGGTTAACGGTTAATAATTGGTTAAAGAGGGTCGGTTATCGATTAAGACATTTTTTCTAAATTAGCATCCCTACTTGGCAAGAAAGCAGAAAAGTGTATTTTGTGTTGCCAAAATGTGAACTGATTCCTCAACATATTGTGGATCCAGTGGTTGAAGTGTTGGGTTTGCATTTATACAAATTACACTATTTGATCAATTGTCTGCTGGCGAATCACACAGAGGAAGATAAAATCAGGGAGGAGTGCTGAATATATATCTGTTGGCAAGGAAAATGATGAAGTGATTTCAAACATCTTTGATTCCCAAAGTTGACTGAAGTTGTTCTTGGAAGAAGCCAATTAAAGGAAAGTTCCAACCTCAGATACCTCAGAAAATACACTGGAACTGCTGTGAGATGTTTGGGGATGCAGTTTTACTTTTTGGTGTCCCTTGTCTTTCATTCTGCCCCATCTGCTTCTGCTTTAATTAGTGGTTTCATATATTTCCCAGAATGTCCCAAACAAAGGCAATGAACATATTGTAATTAAGTGTGGGAGGAATCTAATAAGGCTAAGGCTAGATTGAATCTGTTAGATATTCATTTTTAGTGACTGGATGTTCTTTTTTTCTTCTAATGATCTCAAATATATTCAGAGTTGGATATTACTTCTTTCCCTCGCAGGTTATTGACAGAAAAAAATGACTATCCCCGGAATATCAAGTCTCCTTACTGATCATATGTACTTACTTTAGGTGCAAAGACCGTTTTGTCATTAAAGTACAACAAAATGTGCCGCACTTGCATTAATGCAGCAGTAGGCAGTATATTTATGGCATCATTGGGCAAAAATTCCATATTAACCTTTCATCATTTTGTAATTAAAGTGTTCTGAGAGACTTCTGCACCTCCTCATGGCTCTGTTTTCAGACTTTAGAAAATCTAGCCCGTGACGGGAAACTTTGGCCAATCACAGGTCATTTCAGAGAGAGAGAGCGTTCCTATTGGCTGTTCATTCAATGGAGGCAGCTGTCAATCACTCGCAAACTCCGATCAAACAGTCAAACTAGGCAGCGCTCGATCAAATCTGATTTAATATTCTGTCATGAATGTATTGCCTAGTTCTCGCGTTAAATAGTACTGTTTAGCTGTAAAATGAGAAAGTTTGCTCCGGCTGGTGGGCGGTGCTTGGCATTTCCTAAACTGATCTCAACATGGCTGCCGGGTCAAAAACTTTCTAATTTTACAGCTAAACAGTACACTACAAGATGTTTCTGAAAACATTTTATGCGAGAAATAGGCATTACAGTAACAGAATATGAATTCATATTTGATCAGCGCTGCCTAGTTTGATCAGAATTTGATTGACAGCTGCCCAGAGACAGCAAGGCTCCAGCTCGGCCCTGATTGGTTGTTTTCATCCGGTCTGTGAAATCCTGCAGATGTCATTGGGAGCTCAGGAGGACACAGAGGCACATGATTTTTTTCATATTACCTGTCTCATGCACTACTGTCAGGATATAGAGACCGTTTTATTAAAATATATTTTTGTTATCATATTTGTTCCAACCTGCCTACCCCAGCGTTAAAGTACAGCATAGGAACAACGTGCAGCTCTTGCATTAAATACTCTTGTGTATTTTATTTCAGGGCCATTTTACTAACTGAAGCATTTAAATGTATTCCACATATGAACACACACCCACACACACAATTTGCATCCGTAAGAGGTGCACAGCATGCGCTAAATGCTTCTGACACAGCTTTTGCATCTCGGTCTAATTGAATCGTTATGTTTATAGTGAGATATGCATAATACATCTGTCTTTACGTGGATGCTGTTTTTACCGTTTAGTGTTGGGCTTCTGGTTCCTGGTTTGGACAGGCGGAGGGGGGAGAGTCGGTGACAAAGGCTGATACAACGGTGAATAAGAGACGGGACGCAGCGGAGGAAAAAAACAAAACAAGAGGAAGCTGTTTTAGTTCTCCTTTTTTTCAGTTCATCTCAGTTCAATGCGCGGCACTGGCATGAATGTATAGAACAATATCATCAAAGGCACAAGATGAAAGAATGTTTTAACATAAAATCCCTTTCAGCTCTCGGGATGCGTGAGTGTGTTTGTGCCGGTGCCCGTGCGAGGGTGGATCTGAATTGCTTTGAATTAAGATATGTCATCACATATCAGTATTGATAGTGCATGTGGAGGTTTACCACATGATTCATGATCCACATGCATCATTTATAGTCATATTTCAATACACAAAATAAATCGTAGTACTTACAAGTGGAGGTGAGATAAAGTCATTGTTTTGCTTGTCGCAAGTAATGCCGGGAACACACTACACGACAATCACCTATTTGGATATTTTTGAAAACTGACATTTTCCCCCTCCGTTCTATCCACGCTAGAACGCAAAAACGATAAAGGCTACATCAACGATACATCAAATACCAGTGAAGATTGTGAGCACGCATAGTGAACTTATTCCCCTTTGGCAGTATTGACAAATCAAACAACATCGTTCTGACACACGGCCCAAGGTGCTATAGGCCAAAATGTGACTCATGTGGATGGATGATAAGGTAGCATCAATGTAGCAACAATGGGCAAATCGAGGAGATGATGTTTCCCCAAACGCTGTGTTTTACAGTACATGTCCATGTCCACACGGATACACAGCTACTGGAGTGTGAAAAATCACCTTAGAAGGCGTTTTCAAAAATCACTGTGTTAGTGACCTAAAAGTCTGTTTGTGTGTTCAGACGAGAGGCCAAAAGAGTAGAGGAAAATATCCGTTTTCAAAAATATCTGTATACGCATAGACAGGGCCTGAATCACTGGAGGAGAAAACAAGACGCTGTAGGCTGGAGATGGATTGATGAGGAGGAGAGAAACTGAGCGATGGATGGATGGATAAAAGGCTTTCAAGGCCTGTAGTTCAATGCTCAGTGGTCTTGGTTAGGTCAATGACTTGAAAAAAAAATCCCTGTGTCCCCTGTATGACACACACACACACACACACACGCACACACACACACACACACACACACACAGCACTGATGGGATAAGTGGTTTAGATCCACTTAGATGAGAGGTTATAGTTAGGGGACAATGGGTGAGTCCTGTGTGCGTGGGTGTGTGGGAGACAGGAAAAAAGAGAGATCAATGTGGTCTTTTGTGTCTGGAGGTGAACTTGGGAGAATACACACAGCAAGGCCTACACACACACACACACACACACACACACAAACAATTGCTATCACCTTGAGCACATTTTAGGACTTCAAATCCAAAATGCTGTTGAAAACACATTGCGTCATACACATCATAACAAACTTCAAAGTTGGTTATTTTTATTTAATTAGATGATTAGGCTCAAGGCTCACACTGTCACATGTAACATCATAACAGCAGGATGTAGTGTGTTATCTCTATCCGCCAACATTGCACCAATAAAAAATAACAGCTCACATTTTCTCAACACAGTCCACAGAGCCTCCCTGTCTTGTAAGTTATTGCTTCAGCTCGCTTCCTGCACACCTGATCTAATTAAGAGCTGCATCTTAATTGTATAAGATGTGCAAACACAAGGCAGGAGTAAAGCTTCCTGAACAAGTTTAGGACTGGGTTAAGAAACACTTTTTATGTATTATTTATTTAAAGGCACTGTTTGTAACTTCTTACATGTATAAATCATTGTGGGTCGGTGTCCTATGCGCGCTCGCGTGTGTCTACGCTGTTCAGACTCAGACTCCAACACAAACTACACGGAAGCACCAAAACCTCTTGGTTGTATCTAGTGAAGCCCGTCTGCTCGTTCATGTCTATGTAGAGCGAGCACAAGCGCAAGCAACAGGACGCTGACTTTCATTGACTTAACGGCCACAGGTGTCACTGTTAACAAGACATTTCTGATTCTTACAAACAGTCCCTTTAAGTAGCATTAAACTGTGAACAGTACATTGACATATTGTCACCTCATAAGGTTATTATGGCAAACACATTAGCAATTAGCAAGCAGTTGCTTATTTACACATCCAGCAGACATGTAGCAACATTATCATTTATTTGAAGTCCTGTCTCTGGGTACCTGATGAATGTAAGTCAAATATTCACTCTCCTGTTGGTCTCCACTAATTCCTGATGGGAAATATCTGGCTCTTTAGCTGCTAAATGCTATCAGCTATCTTCACCTGCTGATAACTTGTCAGTCTGTTGTTGATCCTGGGCGGACTTCTTAAATTGGGTTTTTTGGACCAATAGCTGCTTGCTATGACTGGAAAACAGTTTAATGAGGGCAGTAAGAGTGAACCAAAAATTGTGCTCTGTAAACTCAAAAAGTGCTAAATGCTTAATCGCTCTGTCGAGCTAACAGGAAGTGCAGAGTCAGGTGATAATTCTCCATGTGTTCATCCCTTTCACAGTACACATTGTCAATTAATCCATTGTCAACAATGGATTAGATCAATGGACATAGATCAATGTAGCTTTGAATTTATTTATCATGGACCATATACCAAAAAGTATTAATCTTAAGATAAATTGATCAACTAGCTATTCTGTTTTGTATCAAATTTCGCTACTAGCCTCTTCCTGTTTTATACAAAGTATAGCGACTAGCTAATCTTCTGTCTACTGGCTACCAGCTTTGCTGTAGAGCTTAAAGAGTGTGACTGATGACTGTCGGCACACACACCATGTGTCATTTTCATATTATGAAATATGTGGCCCACACTGAATACTGTTTAACCAGTTTGCAAATATTTTGTCAGCATTTGCTTGGTGCGTAACCACTAGCATATTGTATGGAATCATCAGGATTAGTAGTAAGTTCATCATCAGTCATTACAGTAGCTCTGGTAGATAGCTCTGTCAAATGCTTGCAAAGTGTATGGAATGTAACAATTGAGAACTAGCATTAACCTAAAAGTGAGAAAATGAGGGCTTACAACAGCTCTAAAGCTGAAACTTTCCACAGAGGATCTCTCTTGCTGTGACCGTTTGAGCCTATAAAGCCTTTTAAAGCAATCAATGATGGCTGTCACGGCTTGCTTGGACACTTGAATAGACCAAAGCCATCATTAATGTTATTGAATAGGGACCCACCCGTAGGTTCTGATCTTAACAGCTCTGAATCTGTGCTCAGCTTCAATTGGCATGTGAGTTGACTGATTTAACAATTTTATTTACAAAGCAAGTGAGCACAGATAGTCGGATTTGTACTTTTGATTGACAATGGACAGTAATGATGAAGACCAACAAGTTAGAAATCTTCTGGCCATTTAAAGGGACTGTTTGTAAGAATCAGAAATGTCTTGTTAACAGCGACACCTGTGGCCGTTAAGTCAACGAAAGTCACCGTCCTGTTGCTCGCGCTTGCTCGCTCTAAATAGACATGAACAAGCATCGCGACACACGTCAGCTAAAAGCACAATATCACTCTATATTTCAGCTGCTTGGCAGTAATGTTAGCTGACCAGACGAAGGTCTCTCCATGAATCAATGCTGATCCTAGTGTTGGCTTTTCCTGCCTCAGCCTCCCGACCGCGGCCGGAGGGAACAGGGGAGACACCGGAGTTTTGGTCGGAGACGATAACGTTTCTCTCTGCGGAGCCCCATCACTTCACAAGACACGGGAAACCTCTGTTGGTCTGGAGGAGCTGCAGCAGTTATTTCTGCACAAACGTCCACTGTACATTCACTAGATATTCTCAGAGCTACAAAGTCTTTTCCAGTGTGTAGTGTGCCACATGCACGTGAGGCGGAGCGAGCTGAGTAAAGGCAAGCAGGCAGAGGAGCAGAGACTCCAGCCACACGCGAGCGCGCGCGCGCTTATGCACGTGCGCATGAGAACCCGACCAGGTTGATTTATACGTGTAAGAAGTTACAAACAGTCCTTTAATAAAACCAAATAACAACATACTCTGTTATAGTTGTTCAGAAGGTCACTTATTCTGCAGCAGTTTAACCCACAAGCATCCCCTCACCAGCCCATGCACTGTTCACATGCACAGTATATAGTCTGTGGCTCGGCGCATGGACTTCCCATGATCAGAGAGTGCTGTGATTCCTATCACCTTCTGCATCGATCACAAGCCTCATCTGTCCTCCAACTCATCTCGGCATCAGTGTTTAACTTTTTGTCCTGAACTAAAGAGGTCTTCATCAGGTCTGCAGTTTCTGGACTCTATTTCCCTTTGTTTATTGATATGATTTTTCCTGTGCGTCCATGAGAATGAGAGTATTTATTATAGTAGCCTATTGTTCAGTATCTGCATCGCTATAGTAATTACAAAGTCTCATGTATAATGCTCGTGCATTACATCACGCTCATGTTTTTCCGTAATAGTTTGACGGACATATCACGCCAATTTACATATTGTAGATTTATGCATATGATAGTTATTGTACTGTATATGATTCCCGACGATGTTGTTGATGTTAATTAGTTGTGTAATTCTGTGTCCGCAATCGTTTGAGTTAGAGCAGCGCAGTGAACGCGCAGACACGGCCGCCATTAAGGGCCGTCGTACAATATTTTCTGCTCACCCTCTGTGTGCACTATGCCCATTTTCCTTTATGAGAGCCTGAGTTTGCTATTTGTTGACGCTCCCTTACAGTTATGAAGGCTGAGTTCTCCTTATTTTATTCATGTTTAAACTGATTAGCTTGCACTGAAGTATGCTTCCATGTGTATTTCATACCATACTGTTTGTTTATTAGTACTACATATTACTAATGCCTGCACGTTTTCTATTTTATTTTCTGTATTTCAGTAACCACTATACACACACATCTTCACACAAGGATTTTATAAACCATCTACAATAAATGAGTGGCATCTCAATGAGACTGTGTGTAACCTGGATTAATGGACCCATCACCATCCACCTGTTCTTACCGGACAACCTGTGGAGATTGCAAATAACATTAATAGAACCTTCATCTAAGGGTTCATTCATTCAGCATCACTAAGGTCACAAGTTTGGTATCCAGTAAACCAACACCTATCTTACAATAGTCTTTGTCATGATGGACAAATGCTGACATTTTAAACCTCAACTGGGATGAAGACTGATCCTTCAAAACAAGCCTTGGTCACATGCAATAAAATGAATACACTATTGGCTCAACATTGTCTAAAGATGTACCATGTTTCATTTCTTGGGGAAATGATGTTTTGTTTGTGTGTGTTAGAGGTCATTTCTTCTGGACGCCAATTCCGTCAATGTTGTGAAACACTGAGCTGTCAGAGGGCCTATAATTTCACCAAAATACCCACAACAGTGCCAAATGATCCACCCTATACTCTCACTGTGAAAACAGCTCTTGCTCTCTTTCCAACAGAGCTTTAGTTTTGGACAAATGGAGGAATGACTCATGTCACTGTTGTCGTTAACACTTGGGTGAATAAATAAAAGCTTAAAATGCTGCTAATGTCAGTAGAACATGAAACAAACATTTATTTTTTCCAATGTGGTGTTTCTTATCTCTTCAGGAACTCAACATACTGCATGAAAGTGTCCATGTCGATGACCGTGGAGGAGAAGGATGAGGGGAGATGCTTCAGCAGCAAAATCCGACATCTGGAGAAAGCTGAGATAACCTATAGCAAAATGATCATCTGTCCTGATATAGAAGACTATTTGGCCCCTTACAAGCAGCCACAGATGACCTGGTATAAGGTACGACACACACAGAACAGTTTAGAGGAACCATATCTGAGTATTCTGTAGACTGTTGTAACCCCTCAGTCTGTGTCTCTTGTCAGGAGTGTGAACGGGTCGAATGGAGAAGCTCCATCACAGTTAACACGACGCACATCTGGATTCCTGAGGTGGAGGAGGGTGACGGGGGGAATTACACCTGTGAGTTACAGTATGGATCCAGACTGGTGCGGCGGACAACACAACTCAAAGTTACAGGTAGGACACGATGCATGGATGGATGGATGGATGAATGGATGGATGGATAGTCCAACAAAGAAAAAATGATATCGCATGTAAGCTAGCCCTGTCCCTCGGAAAAAACACCTAACTACTCTAAATGAATCAGGACTAGCTCCTCAACCATAAGACTTAAATGCATATATCTGGTATCATTTGAATGGTAAGATGCTAAGGAATATGAATACGTTGTAAATAAACTAAACTATATTACAATGGAGATTAAAATGGAGAAACCTAGTATATCACCTAGTATGAAATGGGCCAAAATAACCTGGGTGAAATATTTTGATAAGAACATAAATTTGTGTGTATGAGCAGAGTGTGACTGTAAAATGTGAAGTTTGACAGCTCTGTTTTAACCGCTGTGTCTGTGATACAAGGTGTGTTTAAGGTGTGTTGGAAAGCTTGGAATTTGAAGTTTCCAATGATACCAAGCATGATATTGTAGAATTATGAGGAAATCATCGCAGATCTTTTGATCACAACTTGTTCTCGTATTTATGAAGTTGATTTCTGTATAACTTTTTTGTTAAAATACTTTGTAATGAGACATAGTTTGGACAACATACTGTTGTTTACAGATTCTGAAAGCTGGAGACCTCAGTTTTTCAAAATGGTATGGCATGCACATGTTCTATCAATAAATAATTTTCCATTGCGACTTTTTTTAACTACACAACAGGGTACGACCCCTTTTGACATGCTACCGGGTCCTTCGGGCTTTCAAGTATTCTGATTTGAGAAATATCATGAAAAAACATGGATAAGAGAATACTGTTTATTTTACGTATACATTTAAGAAATCAAGATGTGTTTTAGCATATGATGCCAACATGAGGAGAACACGTATCCTTAATAGCAAGAAATAATATATGGTGTCTATTTGCATGGATTGGTGGATGGATCCATCAAAGATGAGATGGGATAGGGAATGATACGATGGGATTGGATGAGTTGGGACAGGACAGGATACTATACAATAGAGTGAGAAAGCATTGAATGGGCATGATGAACATGACAGGAGAGGGTAGGATTGTATAGAAAAGGACTGATGATGATAAAATCAGAGCAACGCCTCTAGTTACCAACCTTGACCTAGAAACAGCCATGGGACCCTCACCAGAGGACCTCAGGCTGCAGTCCTGCTCAGAAAGGGTCAGGAATTCACAGATGTATTTTGGGGCTAGGCCTAATGTAGCCTTAAAAGTAATGAAATCGATTCTGAAAGCCAGTGAAGGGAAGCTAACATAAGGGTGATGTGATGGGTGGCTGTGTCTCAGAGGGTAGAGCAGGTTGTCCACCAATCGGAAGGTCGGTGGTTCGATCCCCGGCTGCTCCGGGTCACATGTCGATGTGTCCTTGAGCAAGACACTTAACCCCAAATTGCTCCCTAAGGCATAGCCATCAGTGTGTGAATGAATATTTAGATTAGATCCTGATGGGCAAAGTTGACACCTTAGCAGCCTCTGCCATCAGTGTATGAATGTGTGTGTGAATGGGTGAATGCTGACATGTAGCGTAAAGAGCTTTGAGTGGTCGGAAGACTAGAAAAGCGCTATATAAATGCAAGTCCATTTACCATGTGGTCATGCGTGCTTGAATTTGTTAAGATCCTTGCTTCTGCATTTTAGAGCAACTGCAATCGAGAGCGAGAACACTGACGTAAACGTGAATAAATGGAGTTAAGGTAGTCCGAAAGGCACACAATAAAAACATGGATAACTTTCTTCAGGTCAGGAGATAGAAAGGTCAAACAAGATCTCATTTTGGAGTGGTGATTTAAGTGGGGAAAGCGGGACTGTACA
>CAKAKR010035642.1:26725-64692 GCA_916700685.1 Adelosebastes latens
GATGGACAAGACATGACAGGGTAGGATTGTATAGAAAAGGACTGATGATGATAAAATCAGAGCAACGCCTCTAGTTACCAACCTTGACCTAGAAACAGCCATGGGACCCTCACCAGATGACCTCAGGCTGCAGTCCTGCTCAGAAAGGGTCAGGAATTCACAGATGTATTTTGGGGCTAGGCCTAATGTAGCCTTAAAACACTGACGTAAACGTGAATAAATGGAGTTAAGGTAGTCTGAAAGGCACAAAATAAAATCATGGATAACTTTCTTCAGGTCAGGAGATAGAAAGGTCAAACAAGATCTCATTTTGGAGTGGTGATTTAAGTGGGGAAAGCGGGACTGTACAACTTTTTGTAGGTTAACCTACCCTGGTCCAACCCTGGTCATTGGTATGAAAGTGGTAGTAGTGTCTCACACACACTCACACTTTTTGCACTCCCCACTTGTGTAATGAATCCGGTGCCTTGTTCAGGATTAGGCATCTGACCGTGGACTGGGGAGACAGGTGGTGGAGCGCTGCTCCGCCGGTGATGTCCGTCTGGGTTGGACCGTTCAGTGCCGGAGACAGGTGGAACGGGCACTGCAGCATTTATCTTGACGTAAAAACAATCAATAGTTCTCTTGATTTTGAATTACCAGTATGTTTTATGGTTGTGATGTCACTCCAAGAGTACAGTTTGACACATACACACACACAAAGACACATTTTTGGTTGTATATGCGACCAAAATGGTCGCTCTCTGGAGCTCTCTTGGATATTAATTCAATCATTCTCATTTTTACAGATTTGATTAACTATATGTGCATTACACCATTCCACTCAGAGTGGTTTTGGGTAAACTGACAAATCAGAGAAAGAGAGTGGACTTAAACCATGGCAGGAATATGTACTGTGTCTGCTTTTAATATATACAATGGATCTCTCAGTGACTCCAGAGCATCCATTATTTTGACAGATGCCTAGACTCAGCAATACATCATTCATCATTACTACAGCACTTTTAAAGTTTCCTTTTTGTACCTAAAACAACCGAGTGCATTTACATTTACATTCATGGCACCATTTTGTGTATTTGTATTTGTTTTATTCCCAGATTAAATTTACATTGTTTCAAGCTCCAGTGGCTTTTGACTTAACTTTGACTCGACAGTACCATCTGCACTTTGCTGTTAGGAGTTTAAGCTGCCTTCCATCTGCACTTCTGTACTATGAGTGTGTGTGTGTGTGTGTGTGTGCAGTCTCTTTGATTGTGTGCACATGCCTGCTTGTGTTTTGTTGTTGTGCCATGTGGAATATGCATGTTGGTGTCTGTGAGCAATAACAACATAGTGTGCTTATTTTCTGTGACGCACACACACTGTAACATGCACAGTGCCTTTGCTTTACACATTCAGACACGGTTTGGCAGTGCTCGCCCTCACATTCACACACACACACACACACACACACACACGCACACATAAACAGTGATTTTGTAGTCTGACATAATGTGATGAGCCATGACAAGCAGCACAGAGTGAAAGTGGATACGCCTTGAACAGTATCCTTTTAGAGTTGTCTGTCTCGCATTTAGTGCTCCATATCTCTTACATTTCGTGTCCCAGAACCAAAGTCAGGGTCTTTTTCATCTTCCACTTTGTGCCGGTTCAGATGTACAGCATTCTTTTGTTGAGTAGAGTCGATATAGAGTCAAACAGACATTGCTTCATTTGTCATGGAATTATTCAGAACCAATTTTCCTCAGTTCCCTTCATCCACTCTCCTGTGGAGAAAAAATGGAAATCACATTTTAATAATAGTTAATAATAAAAAAAAGTTTCTGTTGGCTCCCATGTTGAGTTGTCACATTGGAACATCTCTTCGATTGTACTTACAGCAGTGCTGAACACTGACAGGGATACATGTTCATATTTTTAAGCACTGGCACCGCGGGCCACCAAGCCCCAAAATTTGGTGGCCAAAGCACATTTTTGGTGGCCCAAATGTAAACTTATGTAAAAACAATACAGAAAAAGCTATTTATCGCAACTTAACACAGCTTTCCTTAACTTGTTCTCTTACACTGTTTTAGTGCACACACTACAAAAGATACAGTCTATGTTTTCACATAAAAACACAAGTCAAATGATAAGGAAATAAATTATTATATTTTTATTTAAATATTTGATTTGATTTGATTGGCATTAGTAGTTAAATTATGTATTATAAGCTGCTTAGGGCTAGTGTTAGGAAGTTAAACAGGGCATAATTCCACCTCTAATATCTATTTTATATTGCTTTTAAACTGTATTTATTCAAGTTTTTGGGCAAAAACAAAATTTTACAAGATTACATTTGAACGCATCGTGACAACATTATAATTTACCAAATACTATTTTTTCAATAATATTTTTTACTGAATAGAGCTTGAATGCCTCATAATGGAACCTCCATTAGCTGTTTGCTCCGTTATTTAGCCAAGCAGGAGTGTGCTGCCAACTAGAAAGCAAATGCCCTCATTTCAACTTCACGAATCAGTCGTTCCTCATCCATTGCGGCGCTTTCAAAGCAGCTAGTTAAGACACTCCGATAGAAAACAATGCAATCAGACTGATTTTGTTGCTGACGCTCGCTCACGTCGCATTCACATGGACACCGTACTCTCATTGAGACACAAAGTCTCATTCTCAAGAGAGACCTGATAAAACCTAGTGGTCACTGGGGGCCAATTACAGGGGATATTTGGTGGCCATTGTGGCCACGGGCCATGGTTAATGTTGAGCCCTGACGTTGATCAGATATGATTGGTTTCCTAATACTGAAGAATGAAATTTCTCTTTTGAGAAAATGTATCTTTCTGTTGCTTGTTCACATTGACCATAGCTGACAATGCTGTTCATATATATGAGCAATAATAACTGGACAAATGTAATTACAACACAGCCAAAAGATCCCATTCTGGCAGTAGAAGCCGGTGAATAAGATGTTAAGGGAAACTGCCGGGGTTCAATGCTCTTAAAGTCCTCTTTCTCTGAGGATTCTAATTTTATCAGCAGAAGTAGCCAAAACAATCTATGAACAAAATATAGTATAGCCTATATGGATGTTAATAATTAAACATTAACCATTAACCAGCATTAGGAATTTTAACCGGTTAAACTGTTAAAAAAAATATTAAAAATTAATCAAAAACCTGAGCAAAACTCAGAGGAGCGGCTTGTCACTTAAAGGAGATTAGCTGGTCCACCTTTAGAGCCCAGCTTAAGAGAGTCTGAGCCAGCGTTGCAAGATACAGGAACTTGACTCAGGTCTTGAGAGGTTGTAACATTTATTCACTGACAAAAAAACTGTACACACACTGCGTTGCTACGTTCACAGCTATAACGCCATCGACAACCCCACACTTACCGCCGCCCCACACACAGTCTGTCGGACACTCGCTAACGTTACGCCACGCTGACACACCGTATGTGTGGGACAACGAAGCCACCGGCAACGCTACATCTCCGAACCTAGCACAAACCAAACACACACAGTCTGTTGGACTCTCGCTATCGTTACGCCGGGCAGACAGGGTAAAGCCGAGGCCAGACCAGCCGCATCACCAGCGTGTGGCGGCTGCGTTACCTGTTGTTTTTTATTTCGGCGTCCGTGTTAACAGGTTAGAGCAGCCACACAGCCTGCGTGAGACGCGCGTCTCGGCTGTGTGTCAGCTACGCAGCTATTTTGATGCAAGCTGCGCGGTTCACAGCAACAACAGACAGTGAAAGTGATCTGTTGACTGTATATTGACATATCTGCAACGTTACTACCGTTTCGATCTCTATATCTGTAGAAAATGTTACAGAGATGAAAATAGAGTTAAGATTTATGTTTAAATCAACATTCATTTCAAAATAAAAGCCCTCAAGCATTTTTTTTCTGTGGACAGAATTCCTTAATTTGTTAACACAAGGCTTTTATTCTGAAATATGTGTGGGACAGTGTTGTAGAACATGCAGTGACTTGCAGAGCCCCATGAATGAATATAGTACGGAGTTTTACTTGTCGATTATTACTATTATTTACAAATTACGACACGTTTCCTAACCTTTCTCTGTCTAAAATAAATATAAATTACATTTATATTTAAATGAAATGGCCATTATGAAAGGCAAACTCTATGTAGAAAGAAAGGACTGGCAGCAGCAGCTGCAGCAACAGAAACGCAGCAGAAACGCAGCTGGTCTGAACCCCCGACGCGTGAATCACGCACGCGACGCAGCCATGCAGCCGCCACGCCACGCAGCCACCACGCGATGTTCATGAAGGGCGGTCTGGCCGGGGTGTAACGTTACAGGCAGACCGAGTAATGTTACTCCGGGCACACAGAGTAATGTTACTCCAGGCAGACACACAGCTGACAACTGGGACTGAGACTTATCGGGAAAGTGGCTGCATGTGCTACAGTAACTCTCCCGGACGGGTGAACTGGGGACTCAGTTGTCTGTTTTGCACAAACACTGCAGCTGGCGCATCGCTGCATACGATGCACTAATTTTGTCGGTTAACTGTTGATAATCGGTTTACGGGGGTCGGTTATCGGTTTTATAAAAAAATCTAAATTAGCATCCCTTATAGCCTGTAGGAATAAGTTCAAAACAGCACTTATTACAGTTATTACAGTTGAATTACACATCAAATAGCACAGATGCCAAGGTGATACAAATCAACAAATTCCAGGGACCTGAAGTCAGGAAGGGAATCATGTTGTAGGGGATAAAAATAGACAAGGGAAAACTGATTTCTAAAGACAGGATGTGGGTGCATCTCATGCTCCAAGGGGAAAAAAAACTATGCAAATATGTTCAAAGAGATGTATTATGTCATCGGTCTTAATTTACATTTTAAGCAGTAAATTATCAGATTTACAAATTTTGACCTGGGATGTTTTATCATCATAAGGTACACAACAACCAATATAATGACACCATACTGAAATACTCTCTAACTATACACTATTAAGTTTCATTATGTCCAAGTGTTGTTTTTGGGGTCATTATCCGATAAGTTACAGAAATGAGCAGGGAGGCAAACTAACATATGGAGACAGACTGACTCAGTGACCCAATATAAGCATGAATGAACCAAGATGTGTGTGTGTGTGTGTGTGTGTGTGTGTCAGCCTGATGCTGCACACGCTAACTGCTGTGAGGCCAATTTATCTCGTCCTGTTTAGGGAGCCAGAATATCTCTCCGACTCTTATTACTTTCCTTCCCCGTTCAGCCTCTCTCTCTCTACGTTCCTCTCTATATCTATCCACATTTAGATCTTTCACTCTCTCTGTCTGCCTCTTTTCTCTCCATTTCTACAAACATACACACAGAGCTCAGGGCCAATTCCCTGGCCATTCCAGGCCAATGCTCATGACCCACGGCAAGATTTGTGTGTGTCTGCGTGCATGCATGGATATAGACATGTGTGTGCATCTTTGTGTAATATTTACTATGCCATGTTGCTTCAGCATTGTAGCAGCAACATTTGCTGTAGTAAAGAATCCATCTACCTCACATGGTAGAAACAGGGATTTCTTTAACTTCAGCTCAGTGCTTGTGACAGCACGCTTCCACTCTAAATGATTCTCAGTGAAACCAGCCCTTAAGACATCTGTCAGTGTGTGCCAGGCCTTGGCTAAACATCTTTGTCCTTGATCCTGTAGTTAGGTCTGTCTCGCTTGGCAGCAGGTTTTTATCGCCGTGCTTTCAACATTAAATGGAGATTAAAGTAAAGACACATGCAGAGCCTGCAGATCAGCTGCTGGCTACGATGTTGATTCCAGCAAAATACACTTAGCTGAAAAGAAGTGCTGGAAATAGACCCAAAGTTGGCTGAGAGATTGAGGAAAAAAACCTGCAATGGGGAGGATATGTTCTAAATGTCACACTCTCAATGTGCTTCATTCAAAGCTTCTTACTGTTAGTTTTTTAAACATTTGCAGCTTTTAATTAACCGCTGCACCCGAGGGAAGTGTACACTTGGTAAAGCTGCGGTAATCACTTGTGTTTACAATGCTGTTCACACTGTCAATGCTTAGCCCTGGGATGTTCTGGGGTCTAGACTGACTGTGCAACATCCAGGCTCGCTGTGCTCCGTTGCTTGTCCCCGGCTACTGAAGGCTTAAACACTTGAATTCATTTGCTGAAAATAAAGTAGATTAGACATATCGGAGAGGTAGATTTCTTGCCAGAAATCCCATTTAGATACTGAGAACAGTTGGAGGAATGAAGACAGACAGCAGTCCAGAAACATGACCAAATGACAAAGGAGTATGTCTGCGAGCACTGTTGGAGAATGTGCTGCAGCTCAAGTAGCTCCAGCAGTTGTGTGTCAAATAAAAAGCACATTTATCAATAGTATGTGTTGATATATATATAGTGTTAATTAGGGCTGTCAATCACTGCAAATGTTTAATTGAATGATTGTCCATAATTAATTGTGATTAATTGCAAATTAATCTCACATTTTTTGGTCTGTTCAATATGTATCTTAAAGGGAGAGTATTGATAGCATGTGACCCGTGCCACGGAGTCAGAATTTGAAAACCCCTGCTCGAGCCTATGCACTCTGCAGATGTATCGTATTTCCCCTGATATAAGATGACCCTAATCATAATCAGATGACCCCCGCCCCCTCTGTTTTCTTTCGTTAAAATGAAACATGAAATATCTCTCTCATAGCAGAAAGTAAATCCCTCATATAGCTGCTCCATCAGTCATTTATTCACACCTTCTCCTGTCAGGCTCTTGGAAGCATTCTAAATTATTTTCTGTGGCTGTTATCATTTCTCTGACTGTCTTTTTGAGCTCTGCATCATGACGTTCTGTGACACCAGTGATTCTTGGCCGCATGACAGATGATTCAGTCTGTTCCGGCACTAAAGATGGCGGGGGATGCTTTCGACTCATTTTGAGTCGTCAGGAATTAATTTCCTCTGTGGAAGCAAAACACATTAGACGAGCCGCCAGAAACTCCTGTAGGTTAAACTAGGCTGACTCAACACTTTTAGGGCCGCGGCAAGCCGAGACTAGAAAGTAGAAAACGACGGAGGGTCCGCGTGGATACGACCTGCACATTCACATTTTAAATCCAGCGTGGTAAACACTACACATCCAGTAAAGGATGGAAACACTTTGGGTTTCACACATTGTTAGGAAAAGCAGAGCTAGACATCACGGCTAAAGCTCCATGCTAACTCTGTCATGGACAGGAAACGTTATCGTATCGCGGTAACGTGCGGTCAAGCCGGCCGTCACTCGCATCTCCGTGGTCAAATCAGCCATCGCTACAACTGTAGAGCACCCATATACTGACTTTTATTTTTTTGGGCATTTTCAAGCCTTTATTGATAGGACTGTGGAGAGATTCAGAAGAAGGAGAGAGAGGGGGCGACATGCGGAAATGGCCACAGGTTGGCTTCGAACCCGGGCCGCCGCGGTTAGGACTCAGCCTTGTTATATGGGCGCCCACTCTACCAACTGAGCTATTGGGACACTTTATACCGACATTTATGTTGAATGCATTCAAACAGCCCCGATGGAGCTGACCATGGATGGATAAAGAGAACAGAGCTGACGGGAGAGCTAGAGACGGACTTGGCAAAGTTAGAGGAAGTATACATGTGACTATATCCGGTTTTCAAAATAAGGTGTTAACAAAGGGAACTGTATATACAAAATAAATATATGGAAATAAGATTGATTGGATTATATTCACCAGAAGTATAAAACATTACATGTCCCTTATAAATTAAAAAGAAAATACCACTAATTTTCGAGGGTAAATGTCTTTATTCTTTGATTTTTGGGTTACTGGAAAGAAAATGTATAAATAATACCTGACAATGACTGATATATTTGACTTCAGGACATCTCTGACTACATACATGCTGAAAATCAAACATTTTTAATCTGTTAATGTAGATATTTTCCAAAGTAAAAGTCCCTAGAAGTGTATGATTCAACTTTCAACAAAAGTTAACAAAAATCACAATAAATTGTAATATTGAAACGCAATACTTAAAAAATTGCAATACATATCGAATCGGCACCCAAGTATCGTGACAGTTTTGAATCGGGAGATAGGCGTATCATCCCAGTCCTGCTGTTCCAAGACACTGTGTTTTTGTCTGCTGCTGTTTGGCCTTTTTGTGTGTGTGTGTGTGTGTGTGTGTGTGTGTGTGTGTGTGTGTGTGGTTGTTAATAATGCTGTGTGATCTCTCTGGTGATCAGAGTAGAGAGTCATATAGTATCACTGCTGTAGCTTGGGGGTGGGGGGGATAGCCCCTGAATAGATCACACAGCGAGACACACAAAAATACTAAGGCAAATACATGCACACACATAAACAAATGAAGCACATGCACGGTCTGCTGGGTAAAACTGATCTGATCAGGTCAAAGCGGGGATAACTCCGGGTCAGTGGAGGAGAGATGTGGGGAGAAAACAGAGAAAGGGAACTAGGATTCAGAAAAATGGAACAATGAGAAAGAAACAGGAAAGAACGACTGAGTGAAAATATTGAAAAGGGGGAATTAATGGAGATTCTGTCTCTTGTCATTGTGCATGTTTGCATTCTGATGTCGTGCATTTAGCTCAAAGCTGTGCTTAAGTACATCTGTAAATTAAAACTAAACTGAAAGATAAATAGACTGATGGAGCAAAGGGGGCAGAGAGATGTAGAGCTGTTCGTCACTCTATCACATTATTACTGGATAATGTAGCAGTGTGTAGGATCTGGTGTATCTCGTGGTGTGGTTGCAGATTGCAACCGACTGAAGCCTCTCCTCGTGTAGCATGTAAAAGAGCTACGTTGTCCGACGCGAAAACGCAAATGGCCACATCTAGAGACAGTTTTTGTAAGAGTAGCGTATTATTTGGAGCAGAGCGGCGGTGACTGGAGTGAGTAACATTATCGACTCCGGCCCGAGCCGTTCTGGGCTACTGTACAAACCAACACGTTCTAACTCCCAACTCGTCAAATACTGCCGCTTGATCAGTGCCTCTCGGCATCGGAGATCGTCGCATGTGGTACCCCTCTTGCGTTACTTTTTGACGGACCAGGGACGCCGTGTCAATATACACTCGTTACATGCATAGTGACCTTTCAAAATAAACTTCCGTTTTCACAGAAAGTTAGGTTTAGGCAACACAACCACTTAGTTAGGGTTAGGAAATGGTCGTGGTTGACGTTAGCTTCACTGACTAGCGACTCTCCTGACTCACAGGACTGACGATACCGACAAGTCATGTGATTAAAGACTGACGTGACAAAATAAGTCAACTTTTAGTTTCACGCGGGACAGGAACACCGGTCTCCTGGTTGAAAGTCTTATCTTTGTTTTACCCATCCGCCCTGAACAGACTCTCACGCTATTAATACTCCGACCATCGTATAACGGCGCGGGGGGGTTTACATCGGAGTTAGTTGAAAGCCCGGTTCGTCACATACTGTTACTAAAGGGTGCCTCCGTGCGTCTGTTTCCGACACCGAGGGGCACTTACCAAACGGCGGTATTTGACGAGTTGGGAGTGAGAACGGATTGTACAAACATGGCGGTGCACCATGGCGGACTCCGTGGAGAGGACCCGCTCCCTATGTAGATATAAACGGTTCATTCTGAGGTTACGAAAACACAACAACACTTAATTTCAGGTGATTATACACTAAAGAAAACACTGTTGTGAATATTATATTCCATTTCTGCCAATAATTGTAACACTCTGTTCCCTTAATGACACACAAATGATGAAACCACAGACACATGGAACACATTGCTTATAATTAAGACGTCATTAGTCTGAATTCATAGATAAATGTCGGAGCAAGTCAGTGAAAAGATAGATAAAATCATATTCTTGAAAAAAAAGTAAGGGAAAATATGTTTAAGTTACGATTAAGTTAAAAAAAATTAAAATAAGTTAAAAACTTTGTTAATTCAAACTGAACAATTTAAATATATCAAAGCAAATGAAAAATGGAGGTTTAATGAGATTAAACAAAATAGAAATCTTCCATGAAGCCAGGTGTGATCTCTGCACTTAAACCCGGATTTCCATCATTATCCCAGGAATTAATTCTGCTCTCTGAAATGATCAAATGATAGATTCTTGGAGAAAGCTAAAGACCTTTTTTATTAAAGGAAGTTTGTGCAGACAGACAGACAGACAGACAGAGGGAGAGTGAGAAACAGACAGACTGAACTCTCTTTATATCCGTCATGTCCCACAGTGAAGAGCTCCATCAGCCCTGAGCTGCCTTCAGGAGCAATCTGCTACCTACCGCACCGCAGCTCTCTCTCTCTCTCTCTCTCTGTGTGTGTGTGTGTGTGTGTGTGTGTGTGTGTGTGTGTGTGTGTTTGCCCGCAAGCCTGCACGTACCTGTACAAGCAAGAGTAGGAGTATTGTGATGTATCTGAAGCTGTGTGTGTGTGTGTGTGTGTGTGTGTGCTCTTGTCTTTAAGTGTGTGTAATACAGGGAGGAAATCAGAATGTGTGGACAGCTGGTTGGACGTGTTAGGAAACAGATAATAAAAGCAAACCGAGGATAACATTGAAGGCACGTCTTGTGTTTTGGTTTGAATAATCTGTCACCAATATGTCTTCTTAAAAAGACGTAAGTAATCTACTGACAGACGGTTAAATGTAATAACACATTTGACTCTAGAATTACAATATAAGTGGGATCTACATGTAACCTGATCACAGATATTATACACAAGTTCTGTTCAACTGAGACCAGACTGACAGTAAATGTGAAAACATAACAAAAGAAGTGTACATCGCCTACATCGCTCAATTACTCCAGCAAATATTAATTTAGATACGATGTAGTTAAAAACATTGTTGATCAGACTTGTTTAAAGGACTCATCAAGATCACTAACTAGTTCATGAGTTTAAAGGTTTCATTTTCAGCGGTAGGGTCAAAAGCTTGTGATTCATGTGTGGTCTGTATTTCTTTCAAGGAGACATGAAAAAGATCTATTTCAAAACCAGAAGTGCATGTACGCACAGCGTTTCATGTACGTCGCTAGATAATAACAATTAAATGTATAGTAGCACATTTTTGATTGGTATGAATTTGATGTTTGTCGCTATCACACTTCATGTCCATTACTTGTAAATTGCAGTGACGCGGTATGGAAACAAAGCAGGTCTAAAACTAGAACAAAAAATGACTCTCCAGCTAACCTCAGTTATTATAACCAATGATATGATAATCAGTGAGGTTATGTGGGCTTTACTTGGAGTTGATTCAGACCAAGATGTGTATGTATAATCATTCAGGGCTTTAATGTCTGCCACCTGACCTGTAAAATGCTTTCATCAGCAGTTTTTGATTCATATCACATGTGATGTCTGTGGCCTGTTTAGATCAGATATAGGTTAGGCCTATTTTTTCTCTCTCTATAATTTCACTTGAAACTATTATGTTCATTTTGCACTGAAGTTATTAATATAATAAGAAAATACTCAGTAATTTTCATTTGCCATGTATTTCATTCACACAGGAGTATACTACAAAAATAGGCTTTAGCATGTGGTTATTTCATATGGACTATTTATTTATTGAATTATCAGAAAACATTCTATATCGTGATTTATATCGTTATGGAGATATGAAATGACCTATATCGGGATAGATGATTTTGGCCATGTGGCCCAGCCCTATGACCTTACATGCAATAGTATACTGTATATGTCCCTGTCATTCTGAGCACAGCTTTACAATGTGCTCTGTAATTTACCTGACAGTCCTTTCTATTCTGCTTAATCTCTGAGTTAATCCAGTTAGCAGCCTTTATTTCTAATGTTCTGTAGGTGACATCATCGTCTTCTTCATTATAACCCCAGTCTCTCTGTCTCCATCTCTCCCTGTTTCCTTCTCTTTTCCTCAGTCTTTTTTCCACCCGTAGCCATTTATCAAAAAAAGTCTCATCCATATTTCAGAGGCATTTCAAAGTAAAATGTGTGTTAGCGAAAGCACACAGCATTCAGGCTAAATTTAACACTGCTGAGGATTTCTGTGTTAAGATGTGTATTTGTGTGTGAGAGAAAGACAGGAAGAGAGACAGAGAGAGACAAAGAGTGACGGGATTTGCCATGGAGCAAAATATTAGTAACCTCGTTGGAATAAAGTCAAGCCTAACACAATATGACTTCCCCTGCATGAGGGCTACACAATTAATCGGATATTAATAGTGATCATGATTTTGGCTTCCCACAATTAAATGAACGTGATCAACTAAGATAATAAGACGTTTAAAATGCGTCCTCCGCCCATAGGAAACTCAGCTGCATATCTAATCAAGCGCTTCCTAAACTAACAGCCACCTGCCAGCCGGCGATCGAGATGTTTTATCTTCAATCTTGGGGAGCCGTCATGCCGATGCGTGCGCACCCTACATAGGCAGCCTGTGAGAAACTTTCCTAAATGTTGCGGCTGCAGTCCGGAGTAGAAGAGTAATATTTATCTGTTTATTATCTGTCTGCCCGGCCAATTCAACTTGGTGGGCCAGAGAGGAACCTCTCTTCTTTAACGCAATTTTTTAGCTCGTAGTGGATTCAGTTTTAAAGCTAGAGTGAAGATACTGGCAGCATATGAAACTAGAAAAACTAATCCATCGGTACCAACCATGTCATCATGTCTAGGTTGTCATGAAGGAGGTTAAATAACGCTCTAAACTTGCGCTAAATTTTGGCGAGGAAAAACTGTCATGTCCATTTTCAAAGGGGTCACTTGACCTCTGACCTCCAGATCAGTGAATGTAAATGGGTTCTATGGGTACCCACGAGTCTCCCCTTTACAGACATGCCCACTTTATGATAATCACATGCAGTTTGGGGCAAGTCATAGTCAAGTCAGCACACTGACACACTGACAGCTGTTGTTGCCTGTTGGGCTGCAGTTTGACATGTTATGATTTGAGCATATTGTTTTATGCTAAATGCAGTACCTGTGAGGGTTTCTGGACAATATTTGTCATTGTTTTGTGTTGTTAATTGATTTCCAATAATTAATATGAACATACATTTGCATAAAGCAGCATATTTGTCCACTCCCATGTTGATAAGAGTATTAAATACTTGACAAATCTCCCGTAAAGGTACATTACAGAACAGATAAAATATATGCAATTAATTTAAGATTAATCACAATTAAATATTGACAAACGTGCGATTAATCATAATTGAATAATTTAATCGATTGGAGACCTCCTTTTTTCATATTGCAATATACGTATATTGCAGAAAAAAAATATCACAATGTCCATTTTTACTGTCATGGTGCAGCCCTGATTCGTACATTAGCAGGAATGTAGCACAACATGGAAGGGAAAGCAGCACTCTGTGTATTTAAATGTGAAAGTGCAATAAAAATATTCTGTCACTAAAATCTATGAATAATCGCGATCTCAATATGGATCATAATAATTGTGATTATCATTTTGGCCATAATGGTGCAGCCCTAACACACCCTCTCTGCTGGGACGCAGGGAGCAATAACTGATTCTTTCTTTCTCTTCAAACCCACTCACTACAGCTGTTACAGCCTTTCTCTCTCCACCTCCCTCTCTCCCTCCCTTCGTCTCTTCTCTCTTTCTTCCTCTCTGGTTGTCTACCTCTCACTCTTTTTGTTTTTTCTCCATCCGTTTCTTTTCTTTCAGTTTCATGTTGTTCTTCCCTTCATCTCTCTTATACTTTTACTCTCTCCTCCTCCTGTTCCAACTATCTATCTCTGGCTCTTTTTCAATTTGACACACTGTGTATTGTGTTTGTGTGTATGCGTGTGTTTGTGTGTGTGTGTGTGTTTTGAGCGTGTGTTAAGGACCCATGACCTAGTTAGAGACTCACCTCCTAATTCATTGTGAAATTGGCTCTGTTCTCCAAAGACAGATGGGCTCGATGAGGTTACTACTCTCTCTCTCTCACACACACACACACACTTCCTATTAACATGACTTTGCAACTTAAATAGAAAGCGAGACAGAGAGATGGCAGGAGACCGAGAGGGACAAACAACACTGAGAACAGAATATCCCGTTGTTGTTTGGGGAGTTTGTGAGGCAGAATGAATTCATTTCAAAGTAAGAGCTCAGGCGTCATTCACTGTAACATTTAAAATATGAGCCCATTATTGTAGCAGAGCTCATTAGCAAAATACTTTTTACTATATTATACTTTAAGTTCCTGTTTTAGAGACTCTTTAAAAAAGTACAACAATCACAGGTTGTGATGTGCCGTAAAACAGTATCTGAATATCAGAGGAGGAACCGAGAGGGTTTCGTGAAAATTCACACCTAAAAGGTGCGAAGTTTGTTAAAGTTCAGAGGATATCTCAAATGCATCCTGATGATGCTTGACAGCATGCAGGTGTAGAGGGGTAAATGAACAATAACTGGTAAAATGATGGTGGAAAGTATTATATTGTTGCACCTTACGTTCATACCAAATGTATGTAATAAAAACATTTTAGCTATGTCTCCGAGAATATAAGGTGTCTCTGCACCCATTTAAAGGTCCCACATCGTGCTCATTTTCAGGTTCATACTTGTATTTTATGTTTCTAATAGAACATATTTACATGCTGTAATGTTCAAAAAAACTTTATTTTCCTCATACTGTCGGCCTGAATATACCTGTATTTACCCTCTGTCTGAAACGCTCCGTTTTAGTGCATTTCAACGGAATTGCGTTGCTAGGCAACAGCTTGGGTCCATGTTTACTTACTGTCAGCTGATGTTATTTACATACAATGCAACAGGAAATAAACTGGGACACATTTAGAATGTTTGTGTTTAAAACCGTGTAATGATCTAAATATTGTATATTTGTGACATCACAAATGGACAGAAATCCTAACGGCTTGTTTCAAACGCACAGTTTCTGAATACGAGCTGTGTGTATTTCTATGTATATTGAGCGTTTTAATAGTTTAACAGTAATTATAGAGCACTTAAACCTGCTTTATAATGTAAAAGAGATGGAAATCTCACTTTTTACAATATGGAACCTTTAATAATAATAATTTCAAAGATTGTTTCTGCTAGAGTCAAAGACTGGCTACCTTATGTTTTAGAAACTAGTGCTGTATGTATTCCAGACAGGACTCAACATTTGTAGCAGGTAGTATCTCAGAACCTAATATAGATATACGAAAACTCTCAGCTGCTGCTCTGCCCACTCTCCCCATGCAATTCCTTGACTTAAATCCTTTTAAAATAACTGTCCTCACCACGTAAATGACAGTAATGGTCTTTTCTTCAAATAATTAGTATGATTCCATTTTTCGAAGTTGCATTTTCCTCCTGGAGGGTCGCAGGTTCAAACCTCTCTCTCTGTTTGGAGCTTTGCATGTTCTCCCTGTGTTATCGTGGGCTTTATCCGGGTTCCTCCCACAGTCCAAAGACATTTGTAGGCACTTTGTAACAGTGTGTTTTAAAAGGTGCTATATAAACAAATCTTTACTTACTTACTTACTTACATGCAGGCTTCAAATGTCCCGTAGATGTGAATGGTTGTCTGTCTCTGTGTGTCAGCCCTGTGATAGTCTGGAGACCTGTCCAGGGTGTACCTCGCCTTTGCCCAATGTCAGCTGGGATCGGCTCCAGCCCCCCCCTGCTACCCTGAATAGGACAAGCGGTTACAGATGATGGATGGATGGAGTTGTGCAAATAATGACTGTCTCAGAAGCAAACACAGAAGTCACATTGTCATAACGCCACAGAACCTCTTAGGGAGGCAGTTGAGGTGGATGTTTACATGTACAACGTACAAAGCGTTTGAGTGTGTTTGAAATTGCGTACTAACATACTGTGTGCTACATATTCAGTATTGAATTAACGATTGAGTATGCCATTACCATCACACTGTTCACACCGAAGTATACACAAGCAATACGTCTTCTCTGCATCGCACGACTGCATCGATCGCAAGTTCCGAGCTACCGTCGAATGAAAACTGTTAATCACAAATGTAAATCAACTTAACCTCTTCCACTCAATTTAATATTTTCTAGGGTTGTCAATCAATTCAGATATTTAATCGCGATTAATCGCATGATTGTCCATAGTTCATCGTGATTAATTGCACATTTTTTTTCTGTTCAAAATGTACCCTAAAGGGAGATTTGTCAAGCATTTAATACCCTTATCAACATGGGAGTTGGAAAATATGCTGCTTTATGCAATGTAACCCCAACATATTCCAATGGTCCAATAGGTCCTTGGACCCGATACCCAATACCCGATACTGGTATCGGTATCGGTGCATCCCTACTTGTAACATGTAGTATATCGCTTGGAGAATCTCTCTATAGTACAATGAAGGTCAAAATCATTCCTCCATCTTGTTGCTTCATCTTTTGTTACATTTGCTTGACCTGCAAAGGTTACGGCTCACAGCTTGAGCACCCTAATACTGAACGTGTTTTTCATCACATACTGTATACAGTACATACAGAACGAGCCTGGTGTTTTCACACTTGCTGTATAATATGGATTTTTTTTCCAAGACATGTTTTGCTCTTTAAAAAGAATTATTTTACCTGAAACATCCTGGTGGAATAGGCATTAACACATTGTCACATTCTTGTGATGATTAATGTGAATGTGTTTTTGACAAATGTCCTCGAAATAACCTCAGTAATACATCCATAATGATGCAAATTTATGCTACCGACAGCAAAACCATTGTGTTATTTGGTTGGATAAAGACAGTTTGCTGTTAAAATTGTCAACAACATTCAAACGAGGCAACGAGGCATTTGTCACTACTGTTTTAGGATTATTTGGATTTTTTTTTTATTGGATAATACAGTGGAAAAAGAGAGACAATGGCAGACTAAGAAGAAGGATAACAGACAGACAGCACAGATAGTGAGTCCTTGAATTGATAAATCCTGCCAATGGAATTTGGGTTTTATATTCCTTAATCACACATCCCCATGCTTTAGTTTTAATTTAATTCAGTTTAACTACACAGTGGTACAGTATTACCCAATGGGTGGTGTTTTCATAAATGTATTTCCACCTTGGTAAACTGGTCTAAGTATGTGATTTGGTTAGATCGTTTTTTTTGGCTTCTTTGAAATACCAAAAGTGATCAAACTAGGGGAAAAATGGAAATAATAAAAAAAAAAAAAAAGCTGGTTAAGGTCACCTCTTTTTCAGTTCCAGTACTGATAGCGATACCTTATATAGTTTTTGTGCATGTAAAAGGTCTGCAAAGTTACAAAGCCCAAAGTCCACGCCAAAGAGAGTTCCTCTCCCACACAGAAACACTGCTCCTGAACTTCCTGAAACGCCTCGCTTGAAGTCCCGCCTTTTCTTCCATAATGTGGTGATGTCACTAAGTAACACTCTTCCATAATACTTATGGGGGGGGGGGTAGGAGCTCAAACAGAGCGTTTCAGAAAGAGGGTGAAAGAAGGGTGCTGCAGCACAGCCGGTATAAGAAAAGTAAAGCGTTTTTTGAACATTAAAGGTCCCATATTGTAAAAAGTGACATTTTCATGGCTTTTATATTATGAAGCAGATTTAAGTTCTAATATAAACACTGTGGATTAAGCGTTTCGATACTTTCACAGATAAATACACACAGCCCGTATTCAGAATCTGTGTTTTTGAAACAAGCCATCAGGATTTCTGTCCATTTGTGATGTCACAAATCCACAATATTTAGACCATTTCAAAGTTTTAATCGTAAACATTCTAAATGGGTCTCAGTTTATTTCCTGTTGTAGTGGATGTGAATGACATCAGCTGACAGGACGTATACATGGACCCAAGCTGTTGCCTAGCAACGCAATTCTGTTGCAATTCTATTGAAATGCGCTAAAACGGAGCGTTTCACACAGAGAGTAAATACAGGTATATTCAGGCAGGCAGCATGAGGAAAATAAAGCGTTTTCTAAACATTAAAGTATGTAAACATGTTCTAGTAGAAACCCAAAATACAAGTATGTGCCTGAAAATGAGCATAATAGGTCCTTTTTATTAACAGTGCTCCCGATCTTGCATATAGCACCTTTAAAGATTACCACAGTGGATGTTTTTCAGCAACCATGAGCACGACAAGCATTATGTAGACACCGTGACCGTGTCAGAAAGAGACGGAGGCAAGTTTTTCTGGGTACATTTGGATGAAAAATAACTTTGAAGAAACAGGGACAAACAAAACAGTGCATGAGTATGATATGTCACTTCCTGTCTGTTTGTCCCGGAGAGACTGAGACACCAGGCAAGTTGGTTTAGGATGATAATGTCAGTCAACTTCAGCTGTAAAAGGACCGATGCCTGTACTTGTGGTGTAAGACCCAGGGGACACAGCAGTCCTCTTACATTCTATTTCTATTTTAGGGCTTTCGTTTTTTGGTGTATATAGTGCATGTGTGTGTGGGGGTGGGGGGTGTGTATTTGGTCGAGGCCACTTGATAGCCTTTGTTTTTTTCCACTTGAAACAAGATTCAACATGATTCAGCCACTGGTCTGGAAAATAAGGGAGTCAAGAGGTACATTATGTATTCACACGCACAAGTTTAATTTGTCCATTGATGTTGAAGAAGGGCACAAACACATGTTTTTCACCTACACACACACACACACACACACACTTGCTCAGAATACGACTCAAAAGACCATTGATGTTAACTTCCTCCCCCTGTGTCTAGCATTCTCTCTTTCTCTCTCTCTCTCACACACACACACACACTGAAAACCCAGTGGTCAAGTTAATTGCATTAAACAACCTTAAGATGCAGACCCTTCTGCCTCTCACACATCGATACCTCTGACAGAGAGGCAGGCAAAGAAAAACAACAAAAAGGACAAAACAAGAAGAAAAGACTGATGAAAAAACTGGAAAAACAAGTTGTGGATAAAAAAAAAGTGGAGCGATTATGCAAATTGGTTTACGCCAGGTTAGCCACACCGGGACATTAATAACAAACTTTGTTTACTCTGGGTAGACTTTGACAAACTTTATCCAGAGCATTATTATCTGTGGCCTACAGAGAACAGTTCATAATCTGTTTCCTCACAGGGAAAACCAATATGCAGAGAAGAAAATGAGTTTAAGAAGCAGAGACCTCACTCACACTTTCCGAAAAGTTACATAAATTATCTAAAAGTAAGTTTTAAAGGTCCCATATTGTAAAAAGGGAGATTTTCAGGTCTTTTATATTATAAAGCAGGTTTAAGTGCTATATAAATACTGTTTAACCATCAAAACACTCAATATACAGAGAAATACACACAGCTCGTATTCAGAAATTGTGCATTTGAAACAAGCCATCAGGATTTCTGTCCATTTGTGATGTCACAAATATACAATATTTAGATCATTAAACGGTTTTAAACATTAACATTCTAAATGTGTCCCAGTTTATTTCCTGTTGCAGTGTATGTAAATAACATCAGCTGACAGGAAGTAAACATGGACCCAAGCTGTTGCCTAGCAACGCAATTCCGTTGAAATGCAGTACAACGGAGCGTTTCAGACAGAGGGTAAATAAAGAGTGTTGAAATGGGCAGTGGACGGGATCACACCGGCCAAAACACAAACAGACGTTCTGGACCGAAGTATTTCACTTCAGCATGTTTCTTTAATCTCTCATGACATATCATGGTTATTTTATGATTTATTACAATACATGTATTACATATTGGTCCTTCAAAAAAGGCGGTTGATAACAAGTGGCTAAATGAGACGACTAAACGTCATCGCGCCGACTCGTCCGTCTTTACAGTCTCGTTGTGTATAGTCGCACTCATGCGACCATAGTGTAGTTTGTTTATAGTCTAACGTTAGCTTTTTACTTCTGGTGATTACATTCACGCTTCAAAAATCATAAAAGTGGTGTTCATATGTGAAGATTATCTTGCTGAACAAAATGTGTAAGTATCATCAACGTGTGTTTGCCACAGCTTATTTTCAGCAACAATCCGAGGAAACCAGGGCGATGCTAACTTTCTGATTGGCCTACAAAAATACGTCATCCCTGGAGCACTAACAGGTCAACAGCCTGCTGGAGTAAGGACTTAGCATAAAGACTGAAATCAGGGGGAACTGTTCTCTGAAGCTCACATGTTATATCTCATTAGTTTTATCTGCACAAACAACAGATGTAAATGATTTTCAAGGGAGCTATCCACTGGAACACTTGAATAGAAACCATCGTTAATGTCATTAGTCACACCTGTGCTTTTCCTGCTATGACAGGTCAAAATGTTGTCACCTATTAATGAGCTTTAAGCCCGGAACACACCAGGAACGTCAGGAGCGCGTGGCGGCTGCGTAACCTGTTGTTTTTTATTTTGGCGTCAGTGTTAACAGGTTAGAGCAGCCACACTTATTCTAAAATATGTGCCGGACAGTGTTCTAGAACATGCAGTGACTTTGAGAGCTCCATGAATGAATATAGTACAGAGTTTTAATTGTCGATTATTATTATTATTTACAAATTACCATACATCTCTTAACCTTTCTCAGTCGAAAATAAATATATGTAATATTTATAATGAAATGAAATGGCCATTAAAAGGCAAACTCTATGTAGAAAGAAAGGGCTGACAGCAGCAGCAGACACGCAGCTGACAAGCAGCTTAAACGCAGCTGGTGTGAACACCCGACGCGTGAATTACGCAGCCACCACGAATTCCTGACGTCCCCTGTGTGTCCCGGGCGTTAGAGGTGTATTTATCTTTTTACAGAGCATTTTCCTCTGCTTCCAGCCTTTATACTAAGATCTACCCATCTCTCTCTGAGAAAGAAAGCAAATAACCATATTTCCCAAAATATGAATCTATTGCTTTAAAACATGTTCAATCTTTGAGATAATAACCATCAGCTTTCAAAACCTCACGAGTCATAACCATAGATTATGTCGCAGAGGTTTATGAGACAGCTTCAAAAGAAGAGTTCAGATGGGTTTACGTTCCAGTTCATCCATGAATGGGAAATGTATTTTATGAAACCAGCCTCAAAGCGAGTTGATTGGTTAATACCTGTCTACTGACTGTACATCAGGACCCCACTGTGATGGCAGATCATTTACTAGGCAGAAGTAAAAGCATAAAAGCCTTTTCTACTGCACATATTTTGACAGGTATTATTAATAACATTAATTATTGCTGTATTCCATACAGGTGTTCCAGTTCTAGGGCCGGATCACTGTCATGGCTTACTGGGACACCTAAATAAAACAGAGCCTGTATTACTGGAGCTCCACCTGTGCTTCCCCTGCTATGAGAAGTCAAAAAGTCAGCTGTGAATTGGGCCATCGGTCTTCTGCCTCCTCTTGGGGCCTGTTGGGGCAGAAAAGGGAACACTCCGTCCCTATCCATAATAAAATACTCATTCAAATATGGAAACTCATTAGTAAGAGATAGGGATGTTATTGATGAACCGTTTAACCGTTAACTGACAATAAGAATTTTGACCGATTAATACATCAGTTAAACGGTTTAAAGAAATATTAAAATGAAATAAAAACCTGAGCAAAAGCTCAGTGACAACCTGGCTTGTCACTTAAAGGAGAATAGCTGGTCCACCTTAACATGAGCCTGGGCTAGTGTGTTCGCTACCTTTGGAGCTAACCCCCTCACTTTAATCAGCAGGTGGCAGTTTGCTGGAGAGCTTCTGTGCTTCATGAAGCTTCATCTCGCCATCACTAACAGGAACAGTACACAGGTGGATTACACTTAAATGTACAGGAACTCTGTACCAGTCCCAGTTCAAGCATTGCTTCTTATTACCACTGTAGCAATTGTTCTATCCATTAAAGGTAGGGCTGGTAGTGCTGTTCAAATACCAAACAATAATAATATTTTTCTTAAATTTTGTTGAAATTCTCATTTCAGTCTGACAGCAATTAATAATTCAATCGCTCGGACAAAAAAAAAGAAAATGTGGTATCTTTGGCAGCCGCAGGACAGTAATAAACCCGTCCAATCATTTCATTCGGCCCAAATGAAATGATTGGACGGGCTGTCTGCCTGCACACACTCTGCCGTGCACTCATTGCACATCACCGCAGTCTTCCACAAGCTAATAGCTTGACAGCTGTGAGTACTAAAAATAGACATGTTCATTGTTTATGTTCACAATGATAATTCTGGGGGAGTGGCTTTGGAGGGAGGACCGACCGTCAGTGTTGCCGACTTGGCAACTCTCTCGCTCGGATTATCGACTTTTGGAGCTTCTAGCTACTTTCATTGATCACTTTTAAAATCTAGTGTACTCTTGCTAGTTTCTCAACATTACCAACCCTACCTTTAAGTGTAATCATAAACCAAATACCCTATTATTTAATCCATAACAGTCTTTCAAACAGTGGTTCAAAGTGCCTTTTTTTCTGAAATCTATTATCCACAAACCATTCTTCATAAAAACAGGAAGTGGAGGGAGATTACATTATTTTAATAGTTTCTTGTCATGTAGTTTAAATACTTGTCATTGTGATTCAAATGGACATCACATCCTCTCCACTTTCTACCGTTTTTCTGTCCTCTACCTCTCCTCTTTTCCCATTTTAAAACCTATTCTCCCCATTCTCTATCCCTCCTTTCATATTTTTTCCTCCTTCTTTCCTCTCAGTCCTGTCCATCTCTTTTTTCGTGTCATACTTACTGTCTTTTTTTCTTTCTCTGTTCTTTATTATGTTACCTCTTCCTTTTTGCATCCTGTCTATCTTCAGTACAACTCCTCTCTTCCCTCTTTGTCTTTCAACTCGTCCTCCTTTCCTTACAGATTTACCAGGCTGATTGTCTCCCCTCGGAGGGTGTGAAAACAATATCTCGTCTCTCTTTGTGTGCGTTTGTGTTTGTGTCTTCTCTTCTCTAAAGCCACCTAAAGACTTTGGGTATTGTCGGTACTAGCGGAACCAGGTGGTTTGTTTTCTGAGTATGTACTTTTATTAGTAAGTTCTTTTATTCATGCAACTATGTTCATGGTTCATGTTTGAACTTGGAACCGAAATAATGCATTTATCTTTATTTAGAGTAATGTTTTTTTAATCCTAAAATACAAACTTTTCAAACTCTTTCAAAATGAAAGAAAATGTACCAAAGTCAAAGACATAAAGTGTGTTTCCATCCAACTGTTTTTCTGCACATTTTCAATTTGTGCATAAAACAACCTGAAACGCAGAACGTTGAAAATATTGCAAAAAAAAGTAGGACTGTCAAAGTTAACACGATAATAACGTGTTATTAAATTTGTTTTAATGCCACAAATTTCTTTAACGCATTAAAGCAACTTGCACTTTTTATGGGAAAAAAATCAGAAAATCTAAGAAATTCATCGGTACCAACCAGGTCATACTAGCTTGTGAGGAGGAGAAGGAGACCAATGACACTCCAAGGTTACACTACATTTTGGTGAGGAAAACCTGCCATGGCCATTTTCAAAGGGGTCCCTTGACCTCTGACCTCCAGATATGTGAATGTAAATGGGTTCTATGGGTACCCACGAGTCTCCCCTTTACAGACATGCCCACTTTATGATAATCACATGCAGTTTGGGGCAAGTCATAGTCAAGTCAGCGCACTGACACACTGACAGCTGTTGTTGACTGTTGAGCTGCAGTTTGCCATGTTATGATTTGAGCATATTGTTTTATGCTAAATGCAGTACCTGTGAGGGTTTCTGGACAATATCTGTCATTGTTTTGTGTTGTTAATTGATTTACAATAATAAATATATACATACATTTGCATAAAGCAGCATATTTGCCCACTCCCATGTTGATAAGTGTATTAAATACAAATCTCCCTTTAAGGTACTTTTTGAACAGATAAAAAATGTGTGATTAATTTGTGATTAATCGTGATTAATTATGGACAATAATCATCGAAATATGTTTTTGAAAACATTTGAGGTGAGAAATAGGCATTACAGTAACAGAATCTTTTCATTTAATTTCATATTTGATCAGCTCTGCCTAGTTTGACAGTTTGATTGGAGTTCAAGAGTTTCATGAGCAGTGATTGACAACTGCTGTAGAGACAGCTCGGCTCTGATTGGTTGTTTTCCTTTGGGCGCGTTGAAATCTCGCAAATGCCATTAGGAGCACTATGGAGGAGGCCGACGAACCTGATTTTTTCTCAGATTACCTGTCTCAGGCAATACTGTCAGGATATAGTGACCACTTCATAAAAATATATTTTTGGCATTTTTGCTCAAAGTGACTGACTGCAGCTTTAAGTTTGAAGTTATGAATAGAAAATATTCTGGAAGTGTGTGTTTTGATAACTAGTATACAGTACAGCTTCCATGTTGTAGCAGTGAGATGACATCCTGCTCTATCTCTGATATGACGTGAACGCAGCTCTGATGAGTCCAACTGTCTGTGTTCAGTCAATTTTTTCTTTACAAGTAAAACACACAAATCTTTCAAGAAATCATCGTATTACAAGAATGTCCTATGTTAAAGTAATATACTAGTGCAGGGGTCAGCAACCTTTACTATCAAAAGAGCCATTTTAGGCAAAGAAAAAAAAAAATATGTCTGGAGCCGCAAAACGTGAGCATTGTGATGAAGGTAACACAGTTTATAGTCTAAGTATATAGTATATAAGTCTAATACAGTGAGGGCCAAAGAGACAATGTACTACGGAGTATTAGGGCCACATTGAGGGAAAAAACATCTGAGATTTACAGAATAAAATCATTATATTACAAGAAAAAAATCGTAACATTGTGAGAATAAAGTCATCATTTACGAGAAAAAATAAAATAACACATAAAATTACTACTTTATAATATTATGACTTTATTCTCATAATATTACGACTTTTTTCTTGAAATCTCAGATTTATTTTTTGTCCTCAATGTGGCCCTAATACTCCGTCGTACCGTCGTACCATAGACCTACAACAATGATAAAAAGTGTTTTAATGTAAACGAAGAACAGTTCTTCATTTCTGTTTTTAAAGATCCACAAGGAGCCACTGGAGAGGAGCTAAAGAGACGCATGTGGCTCCGGAGCTGCAGGTTGACCCCTGAACTAGTGTATTAATCTTCCTTTATAGTCCCCTGAAGCATCATGGGAAAGAGGTGAAATGATCTTATTGGCAGATACAAACCCTAACCCTAACCATTGCCGTGGCCCCGGTGAAATATTTTAGTGAATCACACGCACAGTGAGGAGGCAGATGGATTGGTAGGGAACGGAATGACATTAAAACTCAAAGCAAAGGCAGAGAGGAGTGAAGTCACTGTAGGTCAGACTGTCCGGCCACATCAGGCCTGATGCACACAATCACACACACACAAAGATTTATATTAAGACCCACGGAGAGATGCAACCAACTCACACACACACTGAAGGAAGTGCCGCATGATGAATTTGTCTGGCTGAAGAGGGAATAACCTTCTCAGAAAGATTCCTCTGTCCTCTCTCCCTTGTTACAAAGATACAAATGACTCGCAGTCAGATGATGTTCCACACTAAAGATATTCAGGTCTCTAAAAGGTTACGCTGACATGCTTTATAATACGTTTTGTTCCATCGGCGTCGCTCTCTTCTCTCCCATCTGTATTTATCTCGTTCTCTGTTGCTCTCCATTATTGTTTTCTACATCTGCTTCTACTTTTTTTCTCTGCTTAACTTTTCCCGTCACACCTCTGGTTATCCTCCTCCTCCTCCTCCTCTATGCTGTTTTAACGTGGAGTAACACAGCGACGATGTCAGACACCGATCCTCAGCCACCGACTGCTGTTTGTGGCACTTAACCTTTAATTGCTCGACTGTAGCTGTTCATTGACCAACAGCGGAGAACTGTGGTGAAGCAAATTGGTGTTTGGAATGAACCAGCACACTCAGCAAACCTTCTGAGGAGGAACTAAAGCAAAGCACAACACTTCAATAATCAGATAATTGAATTATTATCAGCTCAGTGACTTCTAATTATTGTGATGAAAATAAATGAGTTTGTACGAGTAGATCTTATTAGAAGGAGGGGAGAGTGACACGCATGTATGTGTATTGGTGGCAGCAGAAACATGACACAATAACAAAGCACACACACACACACACACCAACATGCTGTCCACAGAGCAGACTGGTCTCCTAACAATTACGTTCCCATACAACAAAACTGCATCGTCCAATTACATTTCAAGGGAAACGTATTTGTTCTGTTGTTGACGTAACACAAACTGCGGTAACGTGAGCCGCATAGTGCAAAACCGTGATACCGCCAGCCGCCGTCTGACTTCCGTTGCTCCTAAAGTAGTGTTATTATGGTAAGGATTAGGGATGCACCGAGGTATCGGGTCCGATACTGTGCTAATGTACTCGTACTCGCAAAACATCTCCGATACAACAGCACCGATACCACTTCACGGTGGTGCGCCCGACCCCGCTGGGCCGGTATCCCCTCAGCCAGCGCGCACCGGCCCTCACTTTCATTGCGCCACAGGGTTTTGCTTACACCCTCTGACTCGCGAGTGCATTAGACTCCTTGGTCCGTGTTTCAAGACGGGTCAGGTGGGTTGTCAACAGGCCATCCCCGGTGTGGAGAGAGTGCGCAGCGAACACTTTGTCATTAGTAGATGAATCGTTACACCCCTACTTCTCACAAATATATCAATTTGCAAACAACATGCAGTAACATAAAACATATATTGCCATTACATTTGGCAAGCACAGAAACACTGTAGAGGAAATAAACCCTTTTGATTTGAATGACTACATAGCCTTTCCTCTAGTGTAACACTCAGGACAATCTTTAGACGTTTAGCCCCACAGTGGCTCTAAGAATAGTTAAAGTCTCAATGTGTTGTTTGTTCCATGTAACACTTTAGTATGGTGGTTTGTAATGAACACTCCAGCCTTGAGAGACCTTTTAGTCTTCTTAAACTTGTAGTCTTCTTATTATCTGTGACAGCCAACAGCAGGATTACCTTCAGCGTTTGTTGCCTGCGTTGACACACTTCACACATACACTTGTACATGTTGACACACCTAATAGAGACTGCTGAAACTCTCTCCTCTTATACTTTTAAAGAGCACTAAAAGGCTGACAAGTTGTCAGTCATAAGTCAACACAGCGTGGAAGAAGCATGAGCCCACTGACATGTTTTTTTGCCGAATTTCAAACTTCAGAATGCAGCGCTGTGCAAAAACACGATCGGACGATATTTAATGCAGCATGTTTTTGTTGTTTTTCCCAGAAATAATGTCCCTAAGTTTTGTAGAACAGCTTAAAATGTAATTTGAGTGTGATTTCCCCATTAAGGACTCTGTGGTAAGTGAAAGGAAAAGCGACAGAAAGAGGAGCCCAGAGAGACAAAGTGAGGACCATATGAAATGTGACACAGGTCATTAGACTGGACTTAATGAAGCCTGTTTGCCTTGCTACACACATACAGTACAGCACCCTCCGCCCACCTCGCCCATTGTCTGGCTCCATGGAGTGAGACATTAGCTTAGATGAGAATGTGATTAATGAGTCGCCAATTAATTATAGACAATTACAAGTACCTCTCACTACCTTTGTCTCGTTCTTTTTCTTATTCTCTCTCTCTCTCTCTCTCTCTCTCTCTCTGCCTCTCAAGTCTCTCATATTGTTTTTTTTTCTTCATACTACAGACTATAGACAGAATAGAGGGATACATACAGTTGGATACATTATTTTCATTGGAGTGACACCTAATGTTGGACAACTTAAAATGAATTAGAAATATTAACACTAGTTTTTGCAGGTTGATTTTATGAAGAAACATGTCAGACTCATTAAAGGGACTGTTTGTAACTTCTTGTGTGTGGCTACGCTGTTCAGACTCAGACTCCAACACAAACTACACGGAAGCACCAAAACCACAAAGTTCTATCTAGTGAAGCCCGTCTGTTAAACAGTGTTGGCTCACACACCGCGCTCGTTCTCGCTCTTTCGCTCCACTCTCACGTGCATGCGCGCACACTCCACACTGCAGAAGAGTTAGTTTAGCTCTGAGAATATCTAGTGAATGTACGTGGACGTTTGTGCAGAAATAACTGCTGCAGCTCCTCCAGACCAACAGAGGTTTCCCGTGTCTTGTGAAGTGACGGGGCTCCGCAGAGAGAAACGTTATCGTCTCAGACCAAAACTCCGGTGTCTCCCCTGTTCCCTTCGGCCGCCGTCGGGAGGCTGAAGCAGGAAAAGCCAACACTAGGATCAGCATTGATTCATGGAGAGACCTTCGTCTGGTCAGCTAACATTACTGCCAAGCAGCTGAAATATAGAGTGATATTGTGCTTTTAGCTGACGTGTGTCTCCTCACTGTTTTGAGCGATGCTCGTTCATGTCTATGTAGAGCGAGCACAAGCGCGAGCAACAGGACGCTGACTTTCGTTGACTTAACGGCCACAGGTGTCGCTGTTAACAAGACATTTCTGATTCTTACAAACAGTCCCTTTAAGCTTTTATTCAACAGACTGGTGTGTATTAACGTGTAAAAAAGGTGCCTCTGTGCTAAATAGTGATTTTTCTGAAATGTCTGAAAAATTTCTGAAATCACTTTTCAGTCAAACAGCTTTGGGGGGTACTACTGTACATCATGTTACCTTTGCATTGTTTATGTAATTTGTCTTTCTGTAGTTGGTGCTCTGCCTCCTCTTGCCTCACAGCTAGAGGGTCGCAGGCTCAAACCGGCTTGGGGCCCTTCTGTGTGGAGTTTGCATGTTCTCCCCGTGTTAGTGTGGGTTTTCTCTGGGTTCCTCCCTTCCTAGGATAAGCAGTTACAGATAATGGATGGATGGATATATTTAGAATATTTTTATTGCTTTTTCTTGCCGTCAAACAACCCCACCCCTCCAAAAACTTTCATTCAAATCCATCGCAGACTTTTGAAGTAATCCTCCAAACTGACAAACCAACAAACAAACCAACAAACATAACCTCCTTCCTAGGCCTTCAGCCTTGGCGGAGGTAAAAATTGAATGATCTCATTGGTCTCTTAATGTAATAGGATTGAAAACAGGTTGACATTACATTCAATTACTTATGTCATTATGAATATGCTGAAAATAAGACATTGGGTGGCTGGTAATGTCTTCAGGTTACACACATCTACAAGATGCTGCACAGTGATTACGGTCTCCGTACTCAATCCAGCTACACCTGTCAGTAAGTTTACGTTTACACTGTGACCCATTTACTGTAAATAATCAGGATAAAGCCTCTACACAGCCATTGTTCATCTACACAGCACAGGTGCTTTCACTTATTGCCTGATTAGACCTGATGATGAGTCATGACCAGACAGCCTTTTTTTTCACAGCAGACATTTTGACATGTTGTTGTAGGAAAAGCACTCTAATCATCCAGGAGAACTGAAGGCAGCAGTGTGGGTCTCTGGGGCCTTTTAGATATTGGGCTTTATTTTGGTGAACCTGGTGGCATGGAGTCAGGTGCTCAATGCCCACTGCGTTTGGTAATTGGGGTGCTCAGGATCAGAAAGATACATTATCATACATTATAGGTGGGCATATTAACAATATATTTGGGCTGTGACAGTCACGACCAATCACATTCATCATCAATTTCATCCGCTTTAATGATGTCTCTTTTAAAGTTTAATTCACTTTTCATCATGATTTCCGTGCGTAGTAGTGCGCAATTTTATTTGTCATCAGGAAGATCCATACAATAACCATCTGCTGTCAAATAATACCATAGTTCCATATATGAAATGAAAGTAGAATTACTCTATGATTTTTCATGAGAATGTGTGGATTGTAGAACAATTAATTATAACAAAATGTTTGATGTGCACATAAGCACGGAGGTTTCTATGGTTATTTTGCAACAGGCTTGGTGGTTATTGCACCAAATTTAACCAGCTGGTCTGCTGCGAGCAATTGTGACTTGACAATTTCCAGTTGGAGACTGCAGATGGAACAGATACCTGCTGCCTTCAGATGGCTGTAATAGAGTCACCAGAGTAAAGGAAAGGCCTCCAGGCAGGATGATTTGATCCCTGACACAAAGTGGCTTCTTCATCTTCTGTTTCCTTTATTGGGAACTGTTGAGCTTCTAGCCAGGTATCAAAATCCTAATGCTTTCTGAATTCATTCAAATAATAATACAGAAATCCTCGACGTTGTTAGGCTGGTTGAGTGTTGGTATGCAGTAGGGCTGTTAACGCGATAACGCATTAATGCAAAGTCGTTCTAAACTCAGTTTTAAAGCTACCAAACCAGCAGACAGCAGGATTTGCAAATAACGAGCACGTTGCGCAGAAGCAGCCGACAACAGCCAGACCGCTGACAGTTTGTCATTACTTTACTAGCATTTAGTTCCTCCAAACATATATTTTAATATCCCCGAGGGCATACAGTTTCCAGGCAAACAGGAAGTGAAAATATGATATAAAACACACTCAAATCATACCTAAAAACTAGGGCTATCAAGGTTAATGCAAAAATAACGCGTTAACACAAATTCATTTTTAACGCCACAATTGTTTTTAGCTCATTAACTCAACTTGTGATTTTTAGGTTGTAGCGGGCTTAGATATCAAGCTAGAGTGAAGATCCAGGTAACATGTGAAACTACAAAACCATTAGTACCAACCATGTCATACTAGCTTGTCAACAATGAGGCTAAATAACGCTCCAAACTTACACTAAATGTTGGCCAGGAAAAACTTTCCAAGGGGTCCCTTGATCTCTGACCTCATGATATGTGAATGTAAATGGGTTCTATGGGTAGCCACTATGGGGACACACTGACAGCTGTTGTTGCCTGTTGGGCTGCAGTTTGCCATGTTATGATTGGAGCATATTGTTTTTTGCTAAATGCAGTACCTGTGAGGGTTTCTGGACAATATCTGTTATTGTTTTGTGTTGTTAATTGAATTCCAGTAATAAATATATACAAACATTTGCATAAAGCAGCATATTTGTCCACTCCCATGTTGAATCCCCAATAAAGTCCCATTAAATACTTGACAAATTTCCCTTTAAGACATGCTACCAAAAGGTAGCAGATTATGAATTGGTTTGAATCACTGCTTCATAAAAATGTGTTACTTTTAGGCCTCTCTGTCTGGGTGGTGTTGCCACATGTAAAACAGTATCCATTGCAGCCTATTCCATTATAACAAACTGCCTTTTATTGAATGCTGCGTGTGTTTGTGTGTATACACCCTTCATGACATGCTTTGAATGATTTTGTGTGTTCAATCAGTGTTCGTTATTTGTCTTTGTCACTCAGCATGTATTGATCTCTGCTCCTCATATTCAAGAGGCAGAGCAATAAGAGCGAAGGTGAACAAAAGACAAGAATAAAGAGGAACAGACAGAAAGATAGAGAGAGAGAGAGAGTGTGCTTGTTCTGCCACCTGCACTCATCCACATCTTGTTTTCCATCGTTATCCCAGACGCAGACAGTGAAAGATTCTGACATCTATTCAATAAACTGTCAGCACAATCAACATCAATATGTTAGGACTTTGATGAGCAACTCAACACAACGCAGCAGAGACCGAGGCAACCGTTTATCCGACACAACCGCTGAAATAGTGCAGCTTGTTGAAGTAGCTGCAGTCAATGTACAGGATTCCAATCATTTGCCTTCTCTTTTTTTAATGCCTCTGTGCCAGTGAAAGCCGTGGCCGGAGGCATTGTGTTTTTTTTGGGTTGTCTATAGGCCCGTACCATTCTCGTGAAGACGATATCTTCAAATTTGGCATAAATGTCCTCCTGGACTCAAGAATGAACTGATTAGATTTTGGTGGTCAAAGGTCAAGGTCACTGTGACCTTAGGTTTGTCCCATTCTTGTGATATCTTGGGAACTCCTTGAGTGAATAGAGTGGTGCAGGGATGACATATTTTTTTTAGCCCAACCGGAAGTTAGCATCGCCCTGGGTTCCCTTGACAAAAGCCAATGTGATTTTTGCCATTGGATTTTGGATTACTGCAGAAAATAAGCTCAAACGTTTATGATACTTACACGTTTTGTTCCATAAGATAATCTTCACGAACACCACTTTTATGACTTTGAAGTGTAAATGCATTAGCCAGAAGTAAAAAGCTAACGTTAGGCTATAAACAAACTACACATGAGCGTGAGTATACACAACGAGGCTGTAAAGGCGGATGAGACGGTGTGATGACGTTTAGTAGATTAATTTAGCCGCTTGTTAGCAACCGCCTTTTTTAAGCTTCAAAATTCACGAGTGGGATATTTATTGATGTATTTTATATCGTAGAACGAAACGTTAAAATCTCCTCAGCTTGTATTAACCACAGACCTTATTTCAGTCATCTAACTAAAAACCCATTGACTTCCAGACGAGGGAACCGGAAGTGTTAAAATGCTAACTCATTTCCGGGTTTTAGGACTCATTCCTGTAGCACTCTATTTCTTCAAATTTGGCACAAACATGCATTTGGACTCAAGGATGAACCGATTAGAATTCGGTGGTCAAAGGTCACTGTGCCCTCACAAAACACGTCTATAACTCGAGAATTCATATTCTAATTATGACTATTTCGCATAAATGTCTAACAGGATAAAATGATGAAGTGATGACATATTGAACAGACATGGATGTAAACTGCGACTCCACCAGACGGTGGAGGCATACAACCACGGGGCGGTATTTCTAGTTACTCAATTATTATTTATTTTCATCAGAAAAACATAATTTCCACCTTATTTAAAGGTTCTCTTTACGATATTCAGAGCATTAATATAGCAGCAAACAACTATTGTCAATGTAAAGATACAAAGGAGTAATATCTACCTGAGCAGAGAATGAAGTCGCTCTTCCTCTGTGTGTGTTGTAATCCGAGTTTCTCCGTGCTTTGTTGATATAGCCGGGCTTGCCTTTCATGCTTTTAGTGCATGTTAGTGTACGTGAGCGTGCCCCACTGGCTAGCTCACAGCCGCCACTCTGCACTGCGCTCATACGGCGGTTACAGCTGATAACGCTGTACCGACTGACTGCGTCGCCACGGAAGCGTAGCACCCACCCTCTGGTTGCCCCCAGGTAAACGCTGTTATCTCTGCCAGCACTTTCACCATTGTTTGCATTGTTTAACGCTGTCAGCACCACTTGCTTTGTGCCGCCGGCTTGCCGTCGCCATGTTGAGAGCCGTTGAGAGGCAATAGAAATACTCCCAATCCCGTATTTAGCATTTAGCAGGAAATCTCTACTCAAAACTCATGCTGTTTTTATCTTCATAATTGTCTTCCACTGGAGTAGTTGGCAGTGCTGTGCTGTGCTCATGGGCCCCACTTTTGGGATTCAAACCAGCAACGCTCAACTGTTGCCACCCGTGTTTGAATTGAATGGTCATGAACTGGTACTGGTGAGATTCTCTGGCGACAGTTTTAGCATTTGATCACACAGCTGGTTGACTTGAATGTACTCTGACTCACCGGATGTGTACTGTGGGTATAAACATTGGTCACACACGTATTTCACGCGGCATTCTCCTATTCTCCTCCCCTCCAAGAAGATTGTGAAATACAAACAAGCCAGAGTGGCTTTCCCCCCTATACCAGAATGATAATGTGTGGAGCTAGACCTTTCTTTAGCGCTGACACAGCGCAGTGGAGATAGGCCTATGCAAAGACTGAGTTGAATTTTAATACTAATTTAAAGGGACTGTTTGTAACTTCTTACACGTATAAATCATTGCGGGTTGGTGTCCCATGCGCGCTCGCGTGTGGCTACGCTGTCCAGACAAGACTCCAACACAAACTACACGAAAGCACCAAAACCACAAAGTTCTTTCTAGTGAAGTCGAACATTGAACACTGGAGCATCTTCAGTCCCAGAAAGGCAGACCTAACCTCAACTTTACTAGTCTCATACATTTCTAAATTCAAATAGACAGTTTCTATAAAAGCAACAGAACACAAGTGAAAGGAAGCCAAAATGAATGTGAGCCAACATGGGACTGAATCCATCCTCCCAACGGACAATTTGTGTAATCTTATTATTTCAGCCGGGGTGAAAATGTTAAGATTCCATATTTAGAAGTTTGGCACGTCCCTGTATGCCTCCAGACAGACTTGAGCTCAGTTGGACCAATGAAACCGTTTGAATACACTTAAAGGTCAACTTAACCCGGGTACCCCATGACCACGGACACTCCACGGCTCTGACAGAACACTGTTCCATCATTCCTCTATTTTCTCCCCTGTCTACACTAGATACTTTTCAGCCATGTTTTTCAGTCGTCCATCTCCGTTTCAATCAATACAACTGCCAACATCAGCAGCGTGATGGCTCACATTTCACTCACTCGTAACTGCGACCCAACTACTGTCAGCCATACACTTTCATTCTCTTTTCAAATTACTGCAACTTTAAAAATGAGTTATGTCTGTAACTATGGTTCTGTGAATTCTGGATGACCTGGATTTCCACTGTCTGGCAGTCAGGAAGAATGAAATAGAAAGCTCCACATCTCCAACAGCTGACTTCTTTTTTCATATATTTTCGATGGAAGGGTGTTGCCCACAGTGAATGTGGCATTGCCTTGTCCTTCGTGTGAGGGGAGTACAAGGAAACGTTGACGATTTTTAACATGTTTTATTTGATATACAGCAGTGATTCTCAAAGTGGGGTCCGTGGCAATCTCTCAGGGGGTCCGTGGCAATCTCTCAGGGGGTCCGTGAAATAATTAGCTATAAATTATAAAATTGTGCTGTATCATTAAAAAGTATATATCTACAGATGGGGACCATTTGCACCAATAAAACAACCGTATTGTGTCCATTACTCCCACCCATGTTAGCTTTGGGCCAATAGAAACTGATATAATTGTGACACATCACGTCAATCGGTCATGAATCGGTCACTTCACTCAGGGCGCAACGAACCATTCCTGCTGCTGCTTAGCCTAGCTTATTAGCCAGCTAGCTAGCTGGCGAGCATGGAGAAGTATTTGAGTCGGTCCACATGGTCTAGTGACGTTAAGCCCAAACTAGCTAAATTGATAAAATGACAACAGCTTTATCAAGTATTAGAAACGTTTGTTCGCCACAGATCTTATTTTCTGCAATAATCCAAAAGCCAATGGAACAATCCCATTGGTTTTCTGTTGAGGGAACCCAGGGCGATGCTAACTTCCTGGTTGGCCTACAAAAATACATCATCCCTGGAGAACTGTATGATAAAGTGATAAGACATATAATTCACAAACTTCAAAAGGTAAATTTGGTGTTGGTAAATTAAAAAACTCAAAGACATAGTTGCCAATTTAAACAATCATCAAATTAATTTCTTTCGTCCTGAGAAACTGTTTTTCTGCGATGGATATATTCACATCTCTAGTGGAGAAAAAGAAACACTGAGAGGGTGTGCAGGGTCATTAATTAGCAATAATGAACAGCTGGCTGCAAAAATAGCCCATTAAGCATTGCATGCCTACTTACCAAAGACATTTATTCAGTTTAAAACATTGAAAATGTTAAAGTCAGAGCATTATGAGAAAAATCCTTAAATGTGACTTTGTGAGCGAGTGATTCTCTGCTGGAGGTATTTCTTTGCTTGAGTTCAGTTTATTGAACTAGGTCAAATCTCTGGGGATTTAAAAATGGATCAGTTAGATGAAACATTTGTCTGTTATTCAGAAATAAAAGTTCAGAATGCGTCCACTGGCCAATCCAAGTTAGTGATTCACTGTAGCGGTGTCTTTATTAACATAAAATGAATATAGTTACATACTTGCCAGTATTCTGTGTAGTCAGTAGAATACTGCAGTATATAAAAATCGGACTTTAATGAGCCACTGCATCAGTTATTCTGCTTGATGTAGTGTTCCTACACAAACTGATAAAATGTAATGCTCCTTATAGTTGAAGATAGACACTTGCAGACAGAAGAGAACACATTTCTGCCCTCAAACAGACACCCTTTACTTCAGCGTACGTCAATGATACCACGAGTGTGTAGACGGGCAGCGCAGGCTGTTAAATACCAGATGGTCACACATTTAAATGACAAAACGGGGAGAATTATTGCTTAATTACACTCATCGGACACATTTACAAAACAAGCACATTAAATAAAAGATATGAGAGAATAGTGTTAAATGTAATTGCAATCAGACACACACCAATGCACGCACGCACGCACACACACACACACACACACACACGGTGTGACATTTGACATTTCAGAAACTGGCCTTTCAGACTGTGTGTAAATATACAAAGTGGCATGTGTGTTTGAGAGTGTGCTAAACTCAGAGTGGTAATATACTGCTTTAATAAGTGTCAGTGTAAAGGGCTAGCGGAGCGTCTAGCTTGGTTTTACTATTCATTCTGAATTAGATAACAGTCTGCAAAGGTTACAGTCAGACAAGGGAAGTCATATCCGTTTTATTAAGCATGTTCAGCTACAATTACTTTTTCTGTGAACGTGGGTGGACAGTGTCTCACTTTCTCATTGTTTTATTTTTTGTAAAACAGAAAGTCAGAAACACACGCCACAGAAATGTGAGGTTCTTATTTTACAAAAAATAAGTATTTCCACTGTTGAAAAAATTTAACACCTTAAATGGATGGATGGACTTGCATTTATATAGCGCTCTTCTAGTCTTCCGACCACTCAAAGCGCTTTACACTACATTCACCCACACATTCATACACCGATGGCAGAGGCTGCCATACAAGGTGCCAACTTTGCCCATCAGGATCTAATCTAAATACTCATTCACACACCGATGGCTACGCCTTCGGCAGCAATTTGGGGTTAAGTGTCTTGCTCAGGGACACATCGACATGTGACCCGGAGCAGCCGGGGATTGAACCACCGACCTTCCGATTGGTTGACAACCTGCTCTACCCTCTGAGCCACAGCCGCCCAAAAGCAAGTTTAAAGCAATTTACTGAAACCACTAAAATACCACAGCAAATAAAAAAAGGGCCTACTAAGCTTAAAGTAATAAAACAGACACAAAAAAAATGTGATAAAAAAGGGACTATTTGAAATGGCTAAATGAACTAAAATGTACACATGTACAAGTACAGTGATAACCGTTAATAGTGATCACAGTTACAGCTGCTTATAGGATCAAAAAGCTTGGGACAGAATGTTCATTTTGGATATTTTCATACATGACAACATATGGAAAACATTTTTAAACTACATTAGACTAAATTGCATTTTTGTTTTGTTTTTTACTTTACTCCCGTGATACAGCTCTCTTCTCTACTTAGGCCGACAATCCTACAATCCCTCTGTCCAAACACATGGAGTTAGTCAGAGGAGGATTCAGTGTTGTGACTGGGCCTGCGTCTGCAATTATTTCTGCATGTCATATTAGTAGTTTTCGTTGCTTCTTCCTTAACCCTTCAAGGTAGAGTTACTGTAAACTATGAAAATAATAAGAGAATATATATAAATTAGGGATGCACCGATACCGGTACTGTGCTCATGTACTTGTACTCGCAAAACGGCTCTGATACAACGGCACCAATACCACTTTACAGCAGCGTGATGTTAACCTCTTGTCACCATCTTTCGAGTCCTCACGCTCCACCTCCCTGACGGTGCGGGCGAGACGGGCCGGTGGTGCGCCCGACCCCGCTGGTCCAGGATCCCACCTCAGCCGGCGCACGCCGGCCCTCACTTTCGTTGTGCCACGGGGTTTTGCTTGCACCCTCTGATTTGCGCGTGCATTAGACTCCTTGGTCCGTGTTTCAAGACGGGTCGGGTGGGTTGCCGACATCGCCGCAGACCTGCGGCGCCTTTTACGTAGGCCGCGGCACGACGCGGTTGGGGCGCACTGAGGACAGTCCGCACCGGGAGCAGGGAGCCCCGTCACGGTGCGGCGAGGTCCAGGTGGGGAGCACCGTAAAGCTGCGGCCGCGAGCCACCTTCGCCCCGAGCCTTTCCAAGCCGACCTAGAGCCGGTCCAACCTGCCGTGTGTCGCTCACACCCTCCAGCTGGATGTTAACGAGGGTCTTTTGGCACAGAGAAGTACTGGTATCG
>CAKAKR010035644.1:0-24935 GCA_916700685.1 Adelosebastes latens
ACTGTACACCATTTTAGAATAGGTGAAAATAACACATTTGTACTTCATGCAAAAAACTTGGTTTTTGCCCAAATCTAAATATCTGTAAAGGGGAGACTCGTGGGTACCCATAGAACCCATTTTCATTCGCATATCTGGAGGTCAGAGCTCAAGGGACCCCTTTGAAAATGGCCATGCCAGTTTTTCCTCGCCAAAATTTAGTGTAACTTTGCAGCGTTATTTAGCTACCTTCGCAACATGTAGGTATGACATGGTTGGTACCAGAGGATTCCTTAGGTTTTCGAGTTTCATATGATATCAGTACCTGAGCCTGCTACATCCTCCAAAAGACAGAATAGCAGCCGAGAGGTTAATTAAAAATCGTTTTGGAGAATCTATACAGTATCCCAAAACATAATATCACGGTACTCGTGTATCAATATTTTCTTACACCCCTACTTCTAACTTGAAATAATATCAGTAAATTGCAGCTATTTGTAACTCCAAATAGCCCACAGCCATGGACAGATTACGGTACAATGGGCCCCTGGACCCAAACATATAAAAGGTCCCCCACCCTTCCTACATAGGAGCAAAACCCCAAGACTCTAAGAGATGCAAAACAATGTGGTTTTGAGTCTCTTTGTGTTTGTTTTGGATCTTTTTGTGATAAATTTGTGTCTCTTTGTTGTTCTTTTTAGCTCTTTTTTGATGTTTTTCATCCCTTATTATTTTTTTTGCATCAAGTTTTGCATATTTTGGTAGTTCTTTTTTCTTCTGTTTTGGTCATTTTGTGGCTGTTTGCGGCCCGTTTTGGGTCTCCTTTGCATGTCTTTGTGATTGTTTCGTGTCTCTTTGTGTGTCTTTGTTGTCGTTTTGCATCTCTGTGGTCTTTTTGTGTTTCTTTTTAGTCTGTTTGCATCTTTGTGGGGTCGTTTTTTCATCGCGCTTTTGAAGATGAACGACACACACACACAGTTCATGAATGCTCACACAATTTTCCCACATTGCTTCGGGGTGTTGTTTAAGGAAATAACCTTGAAAGGGTTATATGCAGATGAGAAAAAAGGGAAGAAAAAGGGCAAATGCCTGGTCAGTGTGTGCGTGAGTCTGTTTGTGTGTGTGTGTCCTCTGGAGGGAGTATTACAGAATACAGTTTGCAGTAATAGGAAATGTGCTGTGAGCTTGAACTTGCTCCCCTGATGAAGTTGATTCACAGAAATCAGGCGTGTTATGTTGTTGCTCAACCAGTCAAACATCTGCTGCCTGTTTTTTTTTCTTTCTTTTTTTTCCCTCCACAGACACATATGGTTCCTCAAAGATGTTCTTAGTCAGAAACTCATTCACAATCTCACAATAAATTCCTCTCAGTGAGTCACCCTCTGCTTACCCACACACCCCCCCACACACACACACACACACACACACACACACACACACACACACACACACACACACACACAGTTCCACATCTTAATAGCTGTTGCACATCCTGTGTAGTTATGATGTTGATGATGAAGCTTTAACTCACATCCTTTATCTTCGTCGCTTTAGGTTTTTTTCGGCATGAAATATGTATACATGTTCATTAACCAGTGATGTGCAAATAGAAGTAAACTGGTTTGTGCTCAAATGTAAGAGTGGTCAAATATTTTAGATTTCAAATATTTAACAGTTATTTTCATCAGTGATTAGTCTGTTGAGTATTTTCTCAATTAATCTCAATAAAATGTCACAAAACATTGAGCCTGTTACAATTTCCCAGACGTCCAAGATGACGTCTTCAAATGTCTTGCTGTGTCCGACTCGCAGTCAAAAACCTAAAGATATTCAGTTTAACATGATTTAAAAAAGAAAACGCAGCGTATCCTCACATTATGAGAAGTTGAAACAAGAGAATATTTGGTATTTTTGCTTGAAATATGCCAAACAATTAATCAATTATTGAAATAGTTGATCAACTAAGCTATTGTTTCAGCTACAGTCGTATTTTTATTCATATCAAAAAGTAGATCAAACCTCAAAACAGGTTGAAAGTAAAAAACAGCAGCTTACAAAACAAAATCAAAAACAATCTGTTGAAGACCATGTGATAATCGAAAGCTCAAGAACAGCTACTCAATCGACCTTGAAGGGAGATTGTTTTGTGACTTACTCTTTCCAAGGCCAAGAATAAACTATGAACCTCAATTTTATTTATTTATTATTTATTTATTTATTATTTATTTTATTCCTCAAATCTTTTTTTTTTTTTTACTTTTATTGATTTGTTTTTAAATCACTTGGGAGCTTCTGTACCAACAAGGATTTTTTTTGGCATACTATCTTTGAATCTTTCATATGTGCCTCTTGTCTTTCCTGCAAGTGTGCACACGTTTCCTCTGAGAAAATATTGATATCTTTCTACACAGGACAGTTATCAGAAAACTTGAAGTTTTAACCTGAATCTGAAGAAGCATAATTTCTCTGAACATCCTGGACTAAAATTCAGCTGTGGCAGCAATTTGGTTACAAGTTCAACTTGTAGTCGGTTCCTCATTCACTGACTCAGATCTTTCTAAATGAGTCACATCCCTCTCATCTCTGTGTCACAGTATTTATTGATAGTATTAGACACTGTGGTTAAAACAAAGAGCGTATGGAGTTACGGGGTTCATTCACGTCACCGGCAAGCTGAGGAAATTGGGCGAGTGGGGGGTTAATCTATTCTTTTGATGTGTGTATGTGTCTGTTTTTATATGTGTGTGTGTGTGTAGGATTATCATAGACATTCCTCAGGCTCACACACTGTCACATAGAATCAAACTCATCCGGTGCACAAAGCCCTGGAATCCGTCCTCGCTGCTCTTTCTTCTGCTCTTCATCCCTCTCTCCTCTCCCACCCAACGCCGCGTCTTTCACTGTCTCGCCTGTTTCCTTTTGCTGCTTCGGCTCTCTCACGCCACCCACCCCCCTCCACTTTTATTTTTTGTTATGGCCTCTTACATACATTTGCCCCCATAGGGTTTGATGTTGACCCAACTGTAGCTTGTTGGCTTCCGCTGTGTGCTGGAGAAAGATTAGTGCGCTTCAATTTAATTGCGGGTAGATTAAATATATTAGTTTCAGGAGACTCTCATCCTGGACTGGGTGATGATATTTATCATCTCTCCACATAATTCTATCATATGATAAAGTAAAGATACTGTGGTTCATATTCAAAATGAATCAATGACAGATCAATCAAAGATCGTAAATAAGAACATGCTGTATTATAGGAATTTTATTTAGTATGTTGATTGAACAAACACAATTTTAACTTTTGAATATTTAAAGGCTGGGGCTGGCCCACACTAAAAGATTTTTCAAATCTTAACAGATGTTGAAAATATGAGAGACCCCACACATAACCACATGTTATAGGAACGGTTTCGTTCCTATAGTGGGTGGTGAGCAACGATTTGGCAAAAACAGCACACCACACACTAACAGATTCCATTCATGAACAACAAGAGCCCCGACTCTCAAAACCAGGAATCTCGCAAAATCTCTCGCGATCAAACGGGACTTTAGTGTAAACAAACATGGCGGACGACGTGCAGAAAGAATTAGTTCGTTTTTGCACTACTTTGTACTGAAAATTCACGAAGGATGGATGGATGAAGTCATGGAGACACGTTAAATAAACACTGGTTTTTGTTGCCAAAAATCAACAAGTTGGTCCTCCATTTCCGAGCTCCATCTTACTACTACCTTATGCTTCGCGTTTTGCATTAGCTCATGCGTTAGCCGCGGCTGCCATAGCGGTGGTGGTTGTCCTTCCGCTTCAGTCAGCTTGGTTCCCTATTGGCTGTCGTTCTTTCCCACGTGACTGTGTCATCAGCTGTCCTCGGGGTTCCCCACACACAACAGGATATCCGATCGTAAATGTTGAACATGTTTAATATTTACGATTTGAAATCGGTGCGGCCAGGAGGGAAAAAACACTTTTAACATACCTCACACCACGGGAATATCTGAAAAGAAAATCTTTAGAACCATAAAAAAAGTCTTTCCTGACCATTGTCGGGAGGAGAGAGTCAGGCCCAAAATCAGCTTGAGTCTTGTGTAGTGTGTACCCGGCATAAGAAGAGCTGCAATGATTAGTCGATCTACACTCATAGCGAACATATGACACACACAATAGTTTTAACCACTCAATAAGAGTTGCTGACTCTTTCGTCTCCACACTTATTTCTATCAGCTGTCACCCAGGCTTCATTTCAGAGGTGACCTTTGACCTAACATGCCACAGGCCTGTATACATGGCTGAACAAGTCATCCATCCATGTGTGTGTGTATGTGTGTGTTTATGCCGCTGGCTCTGTTGGCGCTCGTTTGTATCGGGGGGGGCTTGAAGGCATCGCTTTATTAGTGAAGTATGATTAGTTTGAGTGCATGTGTCTGTAGTTGTGCACTCATGGATGTGCACACACACCATCCTTCTTCTGTCCAGCTGAGTTTCAGGTTTACCTTTACTCTAAAGAGAGGTCTTACACCTGTAGAAACTATCTTCACGTGTCTGTTTCATTAGTGCATAAAAGTCAAGGCCACTGATGGTTTTGCAGAAAAGGTCGCTGTGCCTCAGGTACAACATCCAGCAGGAAGCCCCTCATATCTCATTCTTCAAATTCACAGTTTGTCTTGGTGGGGTAGACCTTAGAGCTCTGCCTTGAGAGCTCCCATCATGCTCTTCTTTCCTACGATTCACTGCATTTTTTCTCACTAAGGGAGGCTTCAGTTTCAGTAGCACCGAGACTTTACGCTCACGCATACATACACATATAGAGACTGCACATACTGTACACTTGAACATCCTGTAGTGTAGTGTGGTATCTGTAGCTTAACTGATCAACTTTAAAATAAGACGTATTGCAATGGCAACCTATATAGAAGGCAAGTCCGTTCTACCCATCTCAGTGGCAGTAAAGCTTATTTTGTTGCAAGTACAAGCCACTTCATTGATATGCTAGATATTGGAATAAAAGTGGGGGAAAAAAGGTGTGCAGAGATAATGGGCTAAAACTTATAAACCTTGTGCAGGGGGGATTGTATTAGATTTTAAGACCAAAATGAGGCTGTTGACCACAGATATGGGAGCTAAGGTTATGAGATATTTGTCACCCAGACATCCTCTGCCACTCCAAAACAGTGAATGAGTGAGGTGAATTGATTTTTTTTTTGTCTTTCCAGAAACAATGTCCCAATTTCTCTGGATAATTATCCACCGACCCATTTTCAGAATAATTCCTTTAACTGCACCAAACTCTCGTCACCCCACCCCAAGTTGTGATTGTGTTTCCTCACAGACTACCAGCAACTAGCCTGTACTAGCGTGTTGTTCTGTGTGCTGTTGAACCATTCAGGGAATTTGGCCATATCACACGGTCAGCCACCGTAGACATCAGAAGCTGATTGAAGACTTATTTTGTTTTCTACTTCTTTCTGTTTCTGCGCCTTTTTTTGTCCCCTTTCATGAGAGAACCGTCTGACCTGTCTTACAGTCATCATGTCTTTATTGTGTTTTTCAGGCCTCCAGTCCCAAGCTGACGACTCTCTGCTCAGATATCCAAGAAGTCCGTCGTTGCAACCGGCTGGAGATGCCTGACAACTTAAACACATTTGTTTTAAAGGTGCGTACAAGTTTTTAACTACATTAAGATATAAGACTCTGATCAGAAAAAGGCTACAGTTGTAGTTTGCAGACTCTGCTCGTTGTTAACATACACATTTACTTAGATCTTCAACCAACAGGAAGAGAAAACAGGACAATCATTGTGTCATATAATTTCATAACAAAACTCAACAGCAGCCTTCATTTAGACCTGTTGGTTTAAACTTTAAGGATATTCCACCCAAACCTTGTCTCTTTAGTTTCAAACACACACCACCTGTAGGGTTGAAAGATGGCTGACATGCGTTTACATGAGGGACATGAAAACAAAACATCCACAGAAACTTCTTATCACCAATCACTTCTCTGCTGTCCATCCACATTCTCCATCGACCATCGTTTCACCAAAATATATCTAAAAATACTGCTGTTTTTTTACTGTGAAAACCATTGCAATCTGGTGTAACAAACATCAATCCAACTTGATTACATCCTTTGTTCACAAAGAGTCAAACTATAAAGTTTTTATTGCAACAGCAGTTAGTATTTGACAGCAGTTTTACACATCAATTGTGGAAAATGTGTTAACTATCTCTATCACAGTTTTGGTAGCCTGCCCTGACTACTACTGAAGAGAATCTTTTCATTAGAGAAAATGGGTAATTTAAAACACTACTGGCCTCTTCTGATTCACCAAAACGTTCTGAATATAGTTAACATCTGTACTCTTTGAGCTAATGCCCTCTTGTAGCAGGTATAGAAAACCTTATTTTAAATCTGAGTGGCTCAAAAAAGTACATTCCCAGATGTTTTTTTTAAAGTCTTTTATCACTTGAACCCGATTTTGATGATTAGAATGAGCTGCAAAACTTTAAAAAAAGGTAAGCCGCCACATAAATGGCAATATTAAGCCCTAAATACACTATCAGTGTGTGAATATGATTAGAAAAAACTGCATTTTCTAGATCTAGATAGGAGGGAACAACGTGAGTAAGTGCCAAACAACAGCTTCAAGTCCGATCGGACACAGGTTCCGACAGGCACAGAGGCAATGCACAGGTTTTTTTTTTTTGTCATCGTCATCATTAACATTATCAACAACGCCATCAATGTCATCACCGTCATGAATATCCTAATCAACATCAGCAACATCCTCAATGTCATCAACATCCTCGTTATCAACATCATCAATAAGCATCAGTGTCATTAGGTGAGGCGGTGTTCATGAAAGAGCTGAGTCTTTAGCTTTTTCTTAAAGGTGGAACAGCATTTACTTAATGTAGTGCAGCTCGGCGTCTATATAATGTGGGCGGTATATGTGAAAGCATCTTTGCCTCTGCAGGTTAATCGAGGTAGTCTGATATTTGAGACGGACAACGACCAGCAGGTCAGCTCCTGGACAACAGAGCTAAAAGAATGTATCAGCAACAGGTGAGAAACACTGAAACACAAAGACAGATACTTTACCTGAAACCTCAATATTTGAACTCTGTCTGTTTCAAACATATTCTCTTTTTCAAATCTGATCCGACTCTTCTTGTGAGCACGAACTGAACTCATTTTCAATCCATAAATTTAGAGTTGTTTTTTTTTTCCATCATATATTTGAGTCTGACTCAAAACTTTGTCATGAAATCAATAATATAGCTCAGCCTGACCAAGCCAGCTGAGTCCCAGACACACACACACACACTCACAGGATGTAACAGGAGCCTGCATCGTCCTCATCCGTCTCTCCTAACGCAGCTTTTTTTTCCTTGAGATTCTGAGTGGAAATATTTAACACTTGGACTTTGGCTGTTTTTAGTGTTTGTGGGCGTGCTGGATGTTTACTCGTGCTGAGGTATGTGTTTGCAAATGCAAGTGAGAATATTTTGCAGTGTGTGTGTATAATGTGGACAAACATTTGTGTATGTGTGTGTGAGTTTGTCCATGCATTCGTTTGCTTTAGGGCTCTACAGACTGGAGCAGGTTTGAGTCTCGTTATATTTGGAATATTCCTGGAAATAATCATTCATCAAATTCATCAGTCAACTTAATATTTACACTAAGCCTTTGAGAGGTAACACATCTGGTGTGGAGAGTATTCTGTTACGGCTTTAACGCTCGTCTGCAATAGGTGTAGTTTCAAAATTGAATTAGTATTTTTGTATGTAACCTTTAAATTTAAACTTATTAAAGTTGCAGAGCTCTTAGGAAGTCCTGGTAGTCAGTAGGCGCTGTAGGCTAATATGTTCTAACTTTCATAAGTTTGAACTTGTATTTCAGTGTGTATGTGTGAGAAAGGAAGTATGGGGGAAGTCTGAGACTCGGGAGAATCTCAGGACCTTTCTCATTTTTGCAGATGTCTGTAATGCTCTTACACCCACTCTCTCACACACACACACACACACACACACACACACACACACGCACACACACACACACACACACACACACAGTCAGTAGTCAGCAGTACATTGAACACTCACTCAGTGTGGAAGTGGGGTCAGAGTTTGAATTTAGTGTTTCTTCAGATAATCCACAAAGTGTCATATTTTTCTTCTCATTTTTAGCAAATCATTTCAAAACATGTGCAGGCAATCATTAAAGTGCATGTGCTAGTATTTTTAGTAAGAGTGTATATGTATAACATACAGACTCATTTTTTGTGACCAAGATGCAGGACATTTTAAAAAAATCAACTTGTCAGTGCTTCTTGGTGGACAAACTATGCAATGGAGACATTTTATTTAAATGACCTCAGACCTAGTTTGGCCCATCTGTACAGCAATTTCTTGTTACTTATCAGCCGACATTTACACCGATACAATATATCTGCAATTAGCTAATATCGGCCCAAATATGGGCCTAGTGCACGCACGTGTCGATTTCCTCTTCTTGGCTGATCTGAATATGAATGTGCGGCTCGGCTGTGTGTCGGCTGCGTCCCCTCTAGAGATTCGAGGTCTTGCCTATTTGACATCATACCAGTAACGGTACTACAGTTTCATGAAAAAAAGTATGAAAAAATGTGTTTATTTTTAACTCAGCACTTCCTGTTTCCGTTCCAAAATAAAAGCCCTCTAGCGTTTTTTATGTTGACAGAATTCCTTCATTTGTTAACCAAAGGCTGTTATTCTGCATATAATGCATCCTTGTAAACATCACAACAACATGCCGGTTCTTAACCTAATCCTAATTCTGACCTTACGTGCCTCAGGATGCTTCAAACAAAGTGCTTACCAGATCGTTTAAGGCCGCGTTCAGACCGACATTAGCCCTGCGTGACACTTTCATTCATTGGAATAGAGTCAGTCTGTCAATACTCTTCAGAAAAAACAATCTGACAAACATGACCACTTTATACAGGGGTTTTCCAGCCAGGTGTGCGTGTAAATGTAGGCAGAGTTTGAACTTCTCTCTCAAGCCTCTTTTTCATCCTTCTCAAAACTACTTCCGTCACTTTTTTGCGTGTACAACTGAGTGCAACACCATGAATGCCCTTTGAGAAAAGATAGGCCTTTCTCACTTAAGGCATTGTAACATGTCACAGCAGGAAAAGCACAGGTGTTCCAGTTTCAGGGTCCTGATATTGTGCATGCTGGCTCAGTGTTACACTGTCATGCTCAATGGGACACTTGAATAGAACAGCTATTAGTAACACCTGTGCTTTTCCTACTATAAATGTGTGCTGTGAAAAAGGCCTATTGTCCGAAAGTGTGCGTCATTATCCCAGTCTGTATGATTCATCAAGCCGAGACTACAAAAACCTGCAAAAGAGAGGTGAGGGAGGCAGAGTGATGCTATGATGATTTTCGAGTGGGGGCCTTTTGGAACGAGTATAAACACTTTTCCTTTTAGATGTGGTCGGATGTGGGAGGTGTAGCATTGCTGACTGGCTGAAATGTCCACACTTTGCAAAATGTCCTCACTTTGACTACAGTAAAACGTGAACCGATTCTCACAAAGATAGAAGAACAAGAACACACACACACACACAAGAGTGAAGAGAAAGGAGACTTGTCTTCCTGTTATTCAGAGCGCTGCAAACTCAAGTCAGCATTTTAGCAGGATCTGCTCGGGCTTCCTTCTTTAACCTTCCCGTTCTCATCTGTGTATGTACACACACATACTGTCTGTGTGTCTGTATTTGTGAACGTGTACTTGCGTTTGCATGGCTATGTGTGTGCGAGCAGTGAAACAGAAGAGCAGTAAGTCTTAGTTCAGATGTGAACTGGTGAACTGGACTCACTTCCTGTCTGTGCTCGGTGTCTTTGTGTTCCTTCAGCCTGCTGTTTCCTCCATGTTCACTAGGCTCAGCCCACCAACACACACACACAGACACACCTATCTCTCTCTTTCATTTTCTACCGATATCAAGGTGAAGGTTTTTTTATTAATACCCATGGGTAAATTTGTTGTGCAGACAGGAGTAATCCAGAATTAAAACAAGACACAATCACACCTCAAAGGACATCAAAACATACATTGAAACAATCACCATCATAGTGTTAATTAGGGGTGTCACGATTCTCCGAATTCACAATTCGATTTGATTTTCGATTTAAACATGTCATTGTTAGACTATGGAGTCTTGATTCGTAAAGGTCAACATATCATTCAGGCTATCAAGTGGGATATTTAAATAATTTATGTAACAACAATAACAATAACTTATTTCACAAGTTGATACTATTGGTCAATTGGGGAACAAGCTGTTAAACCTCAAAAAGAAGATCCACTAGATAACAGAAGTGTACTTTACAACAACAGCTAGAGTTTCTCAGAGTTTACGAGGCACGCCTGAATGCACCATGAAGTCCCTGTCGGCGCCGGCGCCTACCCTACATGCTTCATTGTTTACACGACTGCAAGCATAAACCCTGCTTTACCGTACAGAGCGATGTAGACACACAATCGATTTTAAGTGGAAATCACAAAACAGTTTTCTTTGGTTTCTGTAGTCTCTATATCTTCTGCAGCCTACAAACTGTAGTTTTTCTGTCAACATGTGGTTGTTTACATAACTCACGAGGAAAGGAAAAATGTAGCCACACCGGTGACTTCAGGGAAGCTGGAAGAATTTTCCAGTTCTGTTGTTTCTCCGTCATCTCCGGCAGTAGCCTAAGTAGTCTAGCGGTGAGGTTGCAGATTACAACTTCTACCGCGTGCCAAGCGTGTAGGTTTGCTACGGTGGCCGACGGAAAAAATGTGAATGGCCCTCTCTAGAGACAGTTGTTGTAAGAGCAGTGTATTTTCTGCACTAAAGAAAACATACTTATTAATAGTATATTCCATTTCTGCCAATAGATCCCCCTAAATGTTACACACTGTTCCTTTAAGAACTCCTAAGAAAGTCTTAAAGTGCCATGCGTGTGTAAAGTGCATCATCTCGTGGTAGCTGCTGCTGCTTTCCCTCCTGCTGATGAAAAAGAAAAGCGATATGTAGCATGTTAACATCAATAAATCCTCAACACATTTTTGAGTCACTGGTGTAATTACAGTTACTAAATGCAGCCTCTACAATGCATTTTACAGCAACTTGGATATCTTTTCACCACAAAACAGAAAGAAGATGCTGATCTTCCAGCACAAACAGAGCTGAAGCTTTTTTATAAGACAGATAGTGAAACCCAGATGGGAAAAAATGACTTAAAATGAAATGAATAATCATGAAATTGACCTATGTTCCCTGCCCAGGTGGTCCAAAATGAGAATAACATACATGTGTTGTAGATGATACAGTGTGTGTAATCTGAAATCTGTTCTTGTCCTTCAGGTCAAGCAGTGTGGATCTGGAGCCTCTCCCCTCCCCAGCTGACAGCTCTGTTCCAGCCAATCACAGAGGGAGCTCAGAGTTGGGAAGTCAAAGTAAGTGGTGAGATGAGCAGAGGATGCTTCTGTGTAACAGACCTGCTGAAACTCTCAGGTTTACAGTTCAGGTGCGTGTGTCCCTTCTGGTCTGGGATTAAAATCTTCTCCAACAGGCTCTCTGCATTAAATAAATACAAGATTTTTTAGGTTTAGCCAACGGGGAAAGAAACACAAGTATTCAGGTGATCAGACAGGTTTTTAAACAAACTCACAGGTTAACTAAATTTGTTTTTCAAGAGAAAACAAAGGTGAATGGTAAATGATTACCCGAACTGACATTTCTAACCATTCATCACAGTTTGCAGCAACTTTAAAGAAAAATGCTTTTTAACCCTTTTAGATCACATCCCCGGTCATATTGTGCACATAGTTAATAATATATGCAAAACATTTTTACAAAACATCAATTTCGTCATACTTTATATATCAAAATCCAATCACCTTTTCTTCCTTTAAAACAAAATATGACGTGTGCTTACGTTGTGTTCAGATTCCCTGTGCGAAAAGGGATTATTAAAGATGTTTTTAGTACTTTAAATTTAGTTTTTAACTCGAAAGCGGTTTTGGCAATCTAGATAAACTATTTATTTACTACAATTTGTAGTTCCCCATGTCACGTTGCAGTGTTCCCAGATCTCAGCAATTAACTTAGTGAATACAATGTTATGTTATCATAACCAACAGAAACAATGGCCAAACTTTTGAAAATAAAAATAAAGCCCATATTTTAATAAACACAAATTAAAAGCAATATTAATAAAAAAAAATTATTTTGGCCACTCGGGGGAAGCAGAACAAGTTCTAAACACAATTACCAGTTTTTATCAGGTGATAATATGGTTAACATTTTAACAAACAGTTGCCTATTTACACATCCAGCAGACATGGAGCAACATTTCATTTTTGCTGCGAGATGTGAGACTGAAAGAAAACAGTAAAGTTGTGTGCCATAAAACAAAACAAAAAATAGCTAAAAAACACTTAAACACTCCGTAGATCTGAAGGGACCTGCAGAGTTGGGTGATAATTCATTGTGAGTTTGACACCTTTCACATTACACATAGTCATTTGATCTATTATTAATATGAAAGTATCAATTAGTCCAGCTTTATGATTTACTAGAATTGAACCATTTTGTTCCTCTGGTCATCCCTCCAGGCCCCGTCACCTTCTCCATGCCCGAGCAGGTGGTCCAGAAAGCTGATCACTTCCTGTTCTCCTACCCCTGGTTTCACGGGCCCATCTCCCGCGTCAAGGCCGCCCATCTGGTTCAGAGTTCTGGTCCGGAGGGACACGGGGTGTTCCTGGTCCGACAGAGTGAGACACGAAGAGGAGACTACGTCCTCACGTTTAACTACCAGGGAAAAGCAAAGGTACGTCTCCTCACAGCGTCTAACTGAGGGCTAGTTCGTCCTGGCATTTTAGTTCACATCTGGAAGTGGTTCACCAAAAGAAATTAGTAATCTAACCCGAACCCACATTGTTCTTATTTTCGCCTGTGTGCGTCAAACTTGTGACGACCTCGTTTCCTGACAACGGTGGTAAACACTTAAATGAGGAAGCATTATGCAAACACGCTGCTGACGGGAAAGACCTTAAACAAGTGTGAACGCTGACCAGCTGAGAACAGAAAAGGAAGGGGCACAATTCAGCGCTTGCTCGGCCTCAAAAGGTGGAAAAATGTTTTTTCTTGATGTTTTTCCTTCCTCACGTCTCTGTCTCTCCGCCTCTGCAGCACCTGCGCCTCTCGCTAACAGAATGGGGTCAGTGCCGGGTACAGCACCTGCGCTTTCCCTCTGTTATGGATATGCTCAGTCACTTCCGCCTCTTCCCCATCCCGCTAGAGTGTGGAGCCGCCGGTGCCGTCACTCTGTCCAGCTTTGTAGTGGCGGGCTCCAGCCCTCCATCACAAGGTGAGACTCTACCATCCACCTCTCAGCCATATCTCCCCGTCAGGCTGAAACATTATTAATGTTTAGTGTTGACTTTTACAGCAACATGTTTATTACAACTTTGGTCTTTTTTTTCTAGTTTTCACCAGCATTTTATTTATTATGGTAACATTGCACATTTTTTCAAGACATTTTTATGACATATTACAGTATGACTTTTTTATTGAATTTTTTATGACTTACTATCAGTTTCTATGAGTTTTTTATGTCACACTATGATGTTATCATGACATTTTTTGTGACATACTATACTTGACTTTTTTATGGAATACTAAACTGAATTTTTCATGGCATAATCACTTTTTTATTGCAAACTATACTATGACTTTTTTTACTACATTTTTTATGACATACTAGATTGACTTTTTTATGATTTTTGTGACTTACTATTCTACGACTTTTTATGAAATTATTATCACATGCATGGCATTATAACTTTTTTAATTACATGACATAATATAAGACTTTTGTGACATAATATACTGTGACATTCTATGACATTGTTTGCAACATACTATAATGGATTTTTTTTATGGATTTTTATGTTATACTATACTGTGACATTTTATGGCATAATTACTTTTTTATTGTTTTTATTACATTTTTATGACATACTAGATTTTTTTAATTATTTTTTTTCCCTTACTATTCTATGACTTTTTTTATGGCATATACAGTAATACTAAGACAGGATTCTTTATGACATACTATGACTTTCTTATGACATAATATACTATGACTATGATTGTTTTTTATATACTATACTCAACTTTTTTTGTGGATTTTTATGGTATACTATACTGTGAATTTGTTACGGCATAATGACTTCTTTATTGCATACTATACATTGACATATTTGTGACATACCATACTTGACTTTTTTTTATGCTATACTATACTGTGACATTGTTATGGCATACTATGACTTTTTGTGACATACTTTTCTTTGACCTTCTGCTACATTTTCTATGACGGACTAAGATGTTATCAAGACATTTTTGTGACATAATATACTCCACTTTTTTGTGGATTTTTATGGTATTACTATACTGTGAAATTGTTTTGGCATAATGACTTATTTTACTGATATTCGGTGCTTTTATACATTGACATTTTATGACATACTATGGTATGACTTTTTCAAAAAAATGTGTGACATTCTATACTTATTTTTTTAATGTATACTGTGACAATTGTATGGTATAATGACTTTTACTTATATTTTTATTGCATACTATGACATGATTGACGATGATCTTTTTTGTGACTTACTATTCTATGACTTTTTATCACATACACGGCATGATAACTTTTTTAATTACATTTTTATTGAAATTATAATGTGACTTTTTATGACATTTTTAAGGGATAGTATACTATGCCATTTTTTACGACATAATATTTAAGACTTTTATGACATACTATACTAGGGTTTTTTATGATTTCTTTGTGACATACTATATATGACTCATGACTTATGACTCACTATACTATGACTTTTTTTCAATGATTTTGTTGTGACTTGATACTATACTATGATTGTTTTGCAACGTACTATTCTATGACTTTCTTGAATTCTATGAATTTATTTTGACATGCTATGATGTTATGCCATTTATTTTTTGTGACATACTATACTTGACTTTTTATCGATTTTTATGGCATAATGACTTTTTAAATTACATTTTTTATTGCATACTATACTATGACTTTCTATGACATTTTTCATGTCATAATGTACTATGACTTGTTATGATCTACTATACTATGACTTTTTAATGGAATACTATACTGTTAATTTTTCATGGCATAATTACTTATTTTTTATCACTTTTTTATCACATACATGGCATAATAACTTTTATTGCAAACTATATTATGCCATTTTTTACGACATAATACTAAGACCTTTTATGACATACTATACTATGACTTTTTATGTCATTTTATGACTCACTATACTACGAATTTTTCATGACATTATAATTATGACTTTTTATGGCATTTGTTATGGCATACATTACGGGGTCACAGGATAAGTTTGAGAGGAAGTACTTCTAGAGGAGGGAACTAAAAATATAGTTTTGTTACATAATTTATAGATGTTTTCACTAATTCTTATTTGTCTTTGTGAAATAAACTAGTTTTCTAAAAAACAAAACAGTTTTTGTTGGAACTGTTCATGTGGTTCACAATAGACGTTGCTGGGTTTAAAGGGGTCACAAGGCAAAGTGAAAACACGCAAAATTACAACAAGTGCTGTAGGTCAAATTTGAAACAGGTAGTTTGTCTGTAAACTTAATAACGCAATTCACCTTTGTTTTCTCTACCGAGTATTTTTTTTCTTCTGAGATGTTGCCATGTTCTCAGGTTTCAGCAATTAACTTTGTGAATGCAGTCTTAACATTCCCAATAGTTACAATGACCAAAACTACAAAAATAAGATTTATCCTTTAATGACCTCAGTGCAATCCTGTGTTGTTGTGTGACTTCAAACAGGCGTGCAGCAGGAATGCCAAGAAAGTTTTTGCTTGTACTCACCAAAACTCTCATTACCTCTTTTTCTTAAAAATCTCAGGTCAGCTCTCAGGCGCTCTTCTCGTTCCTTTCTCCCTCCATCGGTGGAGCTCTGAGCCCAGCTTGGCTCACTGCAGCCTGGCTCGCAGCTCTAACCAGCCCCGTTCCTCCTGCTCCACCAGCACCAGCAACACCTCCAGCCCCAGCTCTGTTTCCCAGCCGGGAAACCGCCAGTTCACTCGCACCAACCCTGTTCCCAATCCTATTCCGTCAGTTCCCGCTCCTCTTCGTCGGAGTGAATCGGTGGGGAGGAGACCCCTGCTTCGCCACCCACACCCCCACATCCCACAGCGGGACTCAGACTATGAGCTGGAGCCTGACCGAGGTCGCAAGAGGGCAATAGACAACCAGTACATGTTGCTCTGACCCGCTGAGTCAAAAACCTCCATCACCTCTGACAGACGGCCGTCACCTGTGAAGCAGAGACAGGTTAATGCGCACATCGTACAGACACATTTTGTTACCCCCCCACCCAGCTTCACGTGGGTGTGTGAGACTCTCAGAGAATGCATGAGGCTAACATGATTATAGCAGACTCATGAACTTGAGCGAACAAGTCTATGTCTAAACATACACACACAGTCACTATGTCTGTGCTGGTAGTGTGTTTACCAGTGTCAGAGCTCCACAACCTCCACCCCGAGTGTCCACAGTGAATGTATTTTTGGGAGTTTTCTAACAGTGTTGAGTATGATGATTATTCTTTTTTTTTTTATTGATATTAGGTTCTGTGTGAGAGAGGGAGAGCCACATGTGTAGCTGTCATCGAGCCCGGGCAAAAACATTTTTTAAAATGTTTTTATTCTTGTGAATTCAAAGAGGTTCGCTTGATTTAACTTCTTTGGCATTTAAACTGAACTGATGGGAAGGCACTGCCTGCGAAATTGGTTAAAGCAAGCGCTCCTTTAAAATATTTAACACACAGAACTTTGTGTGGAGTAAATTCCCACCTTTTAATACAAACACACAACGAGAAAGCACTCTTATTTTAGAGTGTCTACACAGTGTATTCCTCCTCTTGCGCATTATTATATATTTAAGTGCACAATGCTTTCAGTGCACTTTGGAAACAATGTGTATATTTTTCTATACACAGATTCTTTTGTAGAAAAAAAAAAAAAAAAAAGTAAAAACAGGAAAACTTGGTTAAAGTCAGTTGGTAAGCTGTTACTTCAAACCTTCGCTGAAGCAAAAACAGAGAACCACAGAAATTATTCCAAATCAGCTTTCATCAGTACAGTTTTTACCAAAGCCAGTGAGAACTTGTCGCTGTATATGGTGTATGTGAGATGAGTGAAAGTGTAGTACATCAGCATGAGTCTGTGTGTGGGAATTTGTGTCCCAATACACATTAATAGGTTTCCCAAAATCAGCATCAAGGTTTTTTGTAGTGAGCAGTGTCACAGAAATAAGTCCTGCCACAAAAATCTAAGAATGTAATGATATAAATACAATAATTTATATATTTTTGCCATTTCATTCAATGTATAGACTGATTAAAAAAAAAAAACCTCTCAATCATCACTTATGACCCACCAGAAGTGTGTGGTGCCTGTATTTTCTTTTTTCTTCTCATTTTGTTGTGTTTGAGACGTTTCTGGGCTCCAGCAATAACATTTTCATTTTATTTTCACTGCTTTGTTCTCACTAACGCCGCTCCCTCTCTTCATTCACTCGCTCGCTCGTTTAAGCCGACCAACTTTTAATGCCGTGTGTTTACAAACAGCAACCGACTGTTATATACCTTTTAAGGCGCAGTCACACGTGCGAAAGCAGGCGAGTGACGATCGCCCTGCTGAGGCAATTTCCGACGGAAAGTTCACCAAACTTGAACTCTATTTGAAGATGCAAATTTGCTGCGCAAATCGGAAGCAAATATTTTTCTGCCCCTTCGCTTGCATAGAATGGAAGTGAACGGGAGACGAATGTTAATTCCGCTAATGTGTGTGCTTTTACTATATTAATTCGTAGCACCTGATACAAAGTCACCTTTCCTGGTGTTGTTTGTATTTACAGGTGTGACAGAAGAGTCACCATCAGGAGAAAAGACGAGTTAATCTTTTCTCCTGATGGCAACACAATATGGCCAAAAAGGACTTTGTGTCACAATACACTTTCCACGAGTACTTAAAATTAATTGATTGCAATTGTTACAATTAGTGATGACACATTAATCATACTATAATAATTTCACTCCATTCTATTTATTTTGTGGCATAAAAAGTATTCTGTGTCACTAAAATGAGCCTTGGCACCGCCAAGGTGAAATTAGTATGCATAAAGCAGAAAAAGGCGCCCTATACAGTGTTACAGGAGTGAGTGCGACCGTGGTGTAGTTAGTTTATAGCCCAACGTTAGCTTTTTACTTCTGGCGATTGCATTTACACTTCAAAAGTCTTAAAAGTGATGTTCATTTGTGAAGATTATCTTGCTGAACAAAATGTGTAAGTATAATAAACATGTGTTTGTCACAGAGTTTATTTTCTGCAATAATCCAAAACCCAATGGGAAATGGCCTACAAAGATATGTCATCCCTGGAGCACTCTATAGAAAACATAAACTTGAAAGGCTTCACTCCAAAGAGCATGAGAGGGGGAAACACTCCACATACACAACAGGACAAAGGAGGAATTGAATCAGATATCTGACACAGCCGAAACAAGGGTCAAAGTGCTGGAAACCTCAATCTAGGTTTAAAATGTTTGATAATCTTACATTAAACTCTTAAAGGGCTCTTAAATGTAGACGGTGATATGATGCAACTCCTGCGAGACAGTGACACTGAAGTCACACAAGTGTCTTTGTAGATATTAACATATTTTCTTACAACTTCTTCACTCAAATCGTGATTCTTGGAGTAGCATCATGTCTCCAGCTCTACTTTTTACACTCATAACATTCAATATTTTTCTAAGCTTTTTCTGTACAAGTTCACAATTGTACAGCAGCCAATTGAAAAACCATGGACGATGACAATAATATAATTTTATACTATACATATACGTTTTAATAGAACTTCCGTGGTTTTAATGTGAGGCTTCGTGAGGAAGGTTTGGTTTCAGTCAGCTCAGGGGTAATTTTTAGTGTCAAGAGCTGGAGGTCACATAAAGGAATACATCCAAAAATTAAGCTTTTACCAAAGCAAGCATTTTTTCTTAAAATTATTTTTATCTAATGACCAGTTTCTGCGGGGTGTTTCTCATCTCATCCACCACCGTAGGCTTGTACTACGAAGCGAGCTCAACATACCCAGGGTATCTTCTCGTTAACTGGTTTAACTAACCCTAACAACCACGATCACGCTAAGCGGTCCTACGACGGTGGTTATCAATTTGGTAAGTCAACCCAGGGTTTCTCAATCTGGCTATGAGTGAGTTCACATAAAAGGGGGCGGTGTTTGCAGTATATGACCAATCACAAACATGGACAAGTCTACTGTCAGCAGAACGGCATATTTTACAAACAAAGAGCAAACTATAATATTAAACAAACACAAAGAAGTTAAACACATAATCCAGGTTAAATGCAACACAGTTGAAGCTGCCAAATGCAAGAATTAGAGTTGAAAAATGTTAAACTTTGGGTAAAAAATCTAATATTTGAATCGATTGACAGCCCTAAACGGAATACACACATGTAATTATAGTCAGATCTATCATGTTCTAGATGGGGCAGTGATATTATAAGCCTATTAATTCAAGCATTCACACAGTCGGCAATTTTCTTTGCCAGCTGTCCTTTCTGCATTTGGCAGTTTAAACTGTGTTGCTATAGCCTGTATTATGACTGTAACTTCTTTTTGTAGTATAAGCTTTAGATCCACGCAACAAGCTATACGAGTTGATCTCTTATCTCGAACATAACCTGCTCCAGAGCATGGCGATACCATGGCAATCTACCCCGGTAGGAAGTCAACCACCGTCGTAGGACTGAAAACCCAGGGTTAAAACTGAAGTTACCTCTCTAAACCCAAAAAATCCTTCTTCGTAGTACAGGCCTCAGTTATGAGTTTCCTCAAAAGCATCTAAAGAGCTGATTTGTAACCCAAAGTGTTTCCCTCTTGAGATCAGCCTGTGGCCACACTAGATTTGTTTCAGTTACATTCTTACTTGTGAACCTCATCTCTCCTCACAGAAAACATGAATAGCCCATAAACAGTGACCAGTTGTCCACATAAAAAGCAGTCGTTTTGACACACCAAAGATGAAATTTTCTGTAATTTTGTTTCAATATCTGAAGCTTCACTTCCATTAGCAACGGGATGCCTTTGGGAAATAGTGTGCTAGGACTTGTCTGTCTGTCTTCTAACCTTGCTTTAACACTAACTTTAGCAGTTGATTAAGATTTACCTTCAGTAAACCTATGCTTAACGTATGGTTTAGACCTGATTCGGTCTGTCTCTCTGCCCAATAAATGCATAAATGCAAATTAATTTCCTCATGAACGTGACCAGAGTAAGTTCGCTGTGATTATTCCTCTTGTTACGCAATAAGTCAGCTTTGTCTACCAAAGGAACATTTTTACAATGGTTGTGTAGTTCTTCTTTAATGTATCATCATGATCAAGACTGACATCTTTAATGTGTTTATAAGGGGAACAAAAACAAGGACGTTTTTGGCAAAAGTACGGTTGGTCTTCCTGCCTTTATGTGCCCGAGTCTAAACAAATCCCTCATCACTTCTCTGTTTTATTTCTGCTAAAGGAAAGCAACGGTAACAATAACTATTTTGACTATCAGTCCTCTCTCTTTGCTGATATTTCTATTTTTAGGGAGAATGACTGTGCCTTTGCCAGAAAGCTGCTGTTGCTTTTCCCCTTTTTGAAAGCTCAGGGTGTGATGTGGTGCAGAACTTGTGTAGTGCAGTATCTGAGAGATGCCCAGTGCTTCACACCTTTTTATGTATGAAAGAAGCAATCAGAGGCTTCTAGATGGATGAATTAAGTGAATGAGAAATCAATGCTTGCACCTGCTTGTAGACTGAACAAAAATATTTGATAAATGCCAAAGTTTCGAGGAAAAAAAGCTTTAAAACAAGGGCTACTGCTATTCTTTTATGGATTTTAATTTTGTGTCATGGTTCAATCCAATTTGTCTGCAAGAATCGAGTTACCACTTAAGAAAATCCCTGTGTACCTCAGGTGTCTTTAATCCTCAACATCCGCTCCAGCAACACCTTTATCTACCCCGTATGTTTATTTTAAAATGTCCAGTTGATGAATGTAATTTGTTCTCAATACTGTTCATTCTGTTTAACTTAGCACTGTAAACATTCCAGTTCAACCCAACAACAGCCAATGAAAACCACAACAGCTTTTTAAAATCTGTCACTGTGTCTGCATCCTTTTCAGTTATAAGCATCTAAATTATATTAAATATATATCAACTGTATATTTGTCTTTTTGTAAAATAAACCTAACCAAAAGAAAAGTGACTCACGTGATCAATTTGTGAATTTGGTGCACACACAGAAGTCTCTATGTCTCCTTGTTCTCCACTATACTATGACATTTTTAAACATACTATAACATTTTTTTGCATACTATACTATGACTTTTTTATGACAGTTTTCGACGTAGTATACTATGACTTTTTATTTTATTTTTTCAACATACTATACTATGACTTATTTTTTCGATACACTATACACTGACTTTTTTTTTCTATACAGATTTTTTTTAAAAACATTTTCAACACACTATACTATGACTTTATTTTTTCGACATACTATGACTTCATTATTTTTTTCAACATACTGTACTATGACCTATTTTAACGACAAACTATGCTATGACTTATTTTTTTGTCATACTATACTATGGCTTTTTATTTTTTCGACATGCTATACTATGACTTTTTAAAATGTTTTCAACATATTCTACTATGGCTTATTTTCAACATACTATACTTTGACTTTTTATTTTTTTCGACATACTATACTATGACCATTTAAAATGGTTTTGACATTTTATACTGACCTTTTTAAAAAAAATTCGACATACTATGAGTTTAAAAAAATTTTTTCGACATACTATACTATGACTTTTTATTTTATCGACATACTATATTATGACTTTTTAATTTTATCGATATACTATGACTTTTATTTTACCGACATACTATACTATGACTTTTAAAAAAAAAAATGTTAACATGCTATCCTATGACTTTTCTATGACAGTTTTAGACATAGTATACTATGACTTTTTTTCATGTAATTTTTACAACATACTATACTATTACTTTTTTTATATTATTTTTTCGACATACTATAATATGACTTTTTATTTAATTCTTTCGACCTACTAGACTGACTTTTTTTATTTTATCGAGATACTATACTATGACTTTTTTTTTATTTTTTTAACATGCTTTTTTATTTTTTCGACATACTATTCTATGACGTTTTTTATTTTGTCAACATATTATACTACGACTTTTTAAAAGATTTCGACATACCATATTTTAAAAAATAGAAAAATTTGACATACTATACTATGACTTTAAAAAGATTTCGACATACTGTCCTATGGCTTATTTTCGACATACTATACTATGACTTTTATTTTATCGACATACTATACTATGGATTATTTTTGACATACTATACTATGACTTTTTTTATTTTATTTTTTCGAAATACTATAATATCACTTTTTATTTTATTTTTTCGACATACTATACTATGACTTTTTTTGCGACATACTAGACTATGACTTTTTTATTTTTTCGACATACTATACTATGACTTTTTTTCGACATACTAGACTATGACTTTTATTTTATCGAGATACTATATTTTGACTTTTTATTGACATACTATACAGTGACTTTTTTTGACATACCATACTATGACTTTTTATCAACATACTATACTTTGACTTTTTATCGATATACTATACTTTGACTTTTTTTTTTTAATTTCGACATACTATACTATGCCTTATTTTCGACATACTTTAATATGACTTTTATTTTTTTGACATACTATTCTATGGCTTTATTATTTTTTCGACATACTATACTATGACTTTTTTAAATATTTCCGACATATTATACTATGGCTTATTTTCGACATACTATACTATGACTTTTTTTATTTTGTCAACATATTATTCTACGACTTTTTTAAAAAATTTCGACATTCCATTCTGTGACTTTTTTTATTTAATTTTTTCGACATACTATACTATGGCTTTTTTTTATTTTTTCGACATATTAAACTATGACTTATTTCGTCGACGTACTATACTATGAATTTTTTATTTTATTTTTTTTACATACTACACTATGACTCTTCAATTTTTTTTACATACTATAATAAGGCTTATTTACAACATTTATTTATTTATTTTTTTGTCGATATACTATGCTATGATTTAAAAAAAAATTCGACTACTATATTTTGACTTTTTATTGACATACTATACAGTGACTTTTTATCGACATACTATATTTTGACTTTTTGTTTTTTCGACATATTCTATGGCTTTTTTTCGACATACTTTACTATGACTTTTATTTCATCGACGTACTATACTATGAATTTTTTATTTTATTTTTTTGACATACTACACTATGACTTTTAAATTTTTTTTGACATACTTTAATAAGGCTTATTTTCAACATACTTTACTATTTTTTTTATTTTGTCGACATACTATACTATGACTTTTTAAAATTTCTTTCGACATACTATACTATGATTTAAAAAAAGAAATTCAACACTATATTTTGACCTTTTATTGACATACTATACTATGACTTTTTATCAACATACTATACTTTGACTTTTTATCGATGTACTATACTTTGACTTTTTGTTTTTTCGACATATTATACTATGATTTTTTTTTTTTTATTTCGACATACTATACTATGACTTTTTAAAAAGATTTCGACATACTATACTATGACTTTTTATTTTATCGACATACTATACTATGACTTTTTTACGACATACTTTAATATGACTTTTTTATTTTTTTGACATACTATTCTATGGCTTTATTATTTTTTGGACATACTATACTATGACTTTTTAAAATATTTTCGACATATACTATGGCTTATTTTTGACAGACTATACTATGACTTTTTTTATTTTTTCGACATACTATACTATGACTTTTTTATTTTTTCAACATACTATACTATGACTTTTATTTTTTCGACATACTATACTATGACTTATTTTTTTTACATACTATACTATGACTTTTTAAAATGTTTTCGACATATTATACTATGGTTTATTTTCGACATACTATGCTATACTATGCCTTTTTTTTCAACATACTATACTATGACTTTTTAAAATTTCTTTCGACATACTATACTATGATTTTTAGAAAAAGAATTCGACATACTACACTTCGACTCTTCATCGACATATTATACTATGACTTTTTTTCGACATAGTGTACAATGACTTTTTTTCGACATACTATACTTTGACTTTTCAACATAAACTTGGAAAAAAAAGTTTGGAAATTTGTGTTTGGTGGATTATTTTTCTGTTGTTACAATGCTAATTGGCATTGTATTTTAAAGGGTTTGAAAGCCTGTTTCACAATGATGTCCAACTTGTAAGGCTCATGCATTTGTGGGATGAGCAGCACAGCTGATTATGTGGGTAGCGCCCAAGAAAAATGTGCCAAAATGCTCTGCCAATGGTAAACAGTGTATTCTCCTGTTGGTACTGACTCTTGTTTTGAGTTGTTTGGTGGATTGGATGATTGAACTCTATCAGTAAAAAGGAACAAACAACACATATTGGCTATTTTACACTTTATTCATTTAATACACCGTCAGGAGCCTCAGTAGCGGTGGAAGATCCATACGCAGCCACAACAGCCTGGCACCTCCTCCTCATGCTGGTCACCAACCTGGTCACACGTTGCTGTGGGATGGCGTTCCATTCCTCAACCAGGATTCATT
>CAKAKR010035645.1:0-13735 GCA_916700685.1 Adelosebastes latens
ACACACACACACACACACACACACACACACACACACACACACACACACACACACACACACACACACAGAATGCAGTTGGCTGCTGGTGTGTCATGTCTGTATAAGCAGGCATTGATTTTTCTGTCCTGGCCTGCCACCTCTACCATTTATTCTCTGCTTTGCACCAGGGCCCAGAGGACTAGAGAAATTCTGTTACAGTCCACACACACACACACACACACTCATACACACCCCGCAGGGCCAGCGGGGAGAATAGAGTTCACCTGTCCAGCGTCCCTGACCACTTAGCCAGGGCTAAATGAACAGTTAGCAACATTTTACCTCCCGCCTCTCTCTTAAGGCTCCTGCACCAGAGCTTCCCTCCATCTTAACCTCTCTACAAACACGTCCTTCCGACCTCGGCTCACATCGCCAGCTCTGCTTTGGATAGTCAGTGTCAATCCGATAACTGCAAATCTATCACGTGTGGTGTTTATGGGGCCAAAACATGTGACTACAGTATATGCATGCTGTTCTTTCTTCACTCTGGACGTCCGTCTGCTCTTCGTGCCGACACCTACCACCCAACAAAAGCAGCGTTTTTAAGTTTACAATGTGTAGGATGTTTGCGCCTATATACATCTGCTGTGTTATTAGGCTTCAAGAAACACACACACACACACACACACACACACACACACACACACACACACAAGTAAAAACAATAGAAAAAGCCTGTGCTTGAATTAATCTTTACCCCTGCGCTATAATTTAGACACAGAATGACTAATGTGCGAGTCATAAACAAATGAAGTCGGGTTTTGGGGAGCATTCGTCTTGCAGCGAGGGCCATGTTATTTTAGGGAGGGCGGCTGTCTTTAAGTCCTGATTGTGTCGCTTAATCCCCGTGGTATCTGTTTCATAGCGAGCAGCATGACACTCACCTGAACAAATAATGACTCCAAGCAGCATGTAGCATGTGTCTGAATCAATAATTCAAACTCATACATCTTCCTTACTGGAAGAAGAAGGGGGGGGGGGGCAAAGGAGAATGAGAGGGAGGGAGGGAAAGGAGAGAGAAAGCAGGGAATTAAAGATGGGGAGGTGGAGAGATAGAAAGGAAAATGTGTTCTGGCTTCCATATCAATCTATATGTTCCATAAAGATGAATCTAAATGTGATATGTCATCCGACGCTAGTTGAGAGGACATTTTAAGCTCACTTACCAGGAAGGATGGAGCAGCTTTAAAATGGCGCCTTTATCACCTGGCTCTAAGCTCAAACGCATATTTAAATAGTCCTGTTTTCCTCTCATCAACCGACTTGGCAGAGACTTTATTTGACTAGCAGATGTATGTCTGCATCTGCATTTCCTTCCCCTTTCCTTCCTCCCCGCGGTATTTATATAGAACAGCCCCGTAGCCCATGCCACCGTGGGAGAGGTAAATAAGATGAGTGAAGAGATGCTATCTTTTATTGTAAGCATTATGCACAACACTCCTGCTTTATGAGCTAAACGGGCCATTGTTTATCACAGGGCGTAATCGCAAAGTCGGGCAGGCAGGCAGGCAGGCAGGCAGGCCTTGACGTGGGCACGCGGCATGCTGGGATGGAGGGAAAAACGAGAGAAAAAACAAGGCAGGAGGAGAGGAGAGAAGATGGAGGAGTCAGGGCTGGCAGAGTTGACTATCAGTGGGGGTTTTGTAAGGATGAGAGGAGGGTTTGCGTCTGTTTTTATGGGATCAGATGGAGTGCTTTGATCTTGTCCCCGCATGTCAGATCCCGTCACGATCCACCGTCTCGCCCATACATATGCATACTGCCTCTAAACAGCCAGGCACCATGCAAAACACACCAAAGGTAGGAGGTAGAGGGAAGGCAGATAGAGAGAGAGAGAGGTTGAGTGAATTTGTGTATGCATGTGTATAAAAGAGGGAGAAAGGAAAAGACAGACAGAAGTAAGCGAGAAAGAGAGGTCTGCCAATTTTAATTATCTCAAGACAATTTATAATGCTTTCGAGAACTGAATTTAAAACCAACAACCACAATTAATTCAGAAATGCTGCCAAAGCAACCTGTTTCAGATTCAACACAGCCTGAGAAACTTCTCAAACTCTTCTCTTTTTTAGGGATGAAAAGTATATGTCTGTGGTTTCTAACTGCATGTAATGAAGCAAAGGAAATAAGAAAACAGCCTGTTCCGCAATCACACCTGCATATGTACAAATGTGTACCACGCTCCTAAAAGAAAATCATGATAGGATTTTATATTCAAATATTCTTTAAACATGCATACATTATTATCAGCTGTAGGATCTCTATTTTTAGGGCCTTTAAATTGATGCATGTGTTTTCAAAAACCTGTAGGTACCCGGCCATGAATTATATAGGAGGACACAAGCACATTTACATTACAATTATAGAGTGACTACTAATTCCTTGTGTGATTATGAAAATACATGCATTGGCATGTACATATTACTTTATAATTGGCTAGAATAGTTAGTGTGAAAGTCCACAAAACTTCAGCGGGAGAGGTGCTGGACACAAAATAGAACAGCATTTGCACGCTGGAGTGTTTGGACTCGACACAGGTCTTACTCAAGCAAACAACCCATGTGAAGGAAATTAGATGTAAATATGACTAAATAATATATCATGTTTTGGACATGTAAAACGTCTGCAAAGTTACGAAGCCCAAAGTCCACACCAAAGGGAGTTACTCTCCCCCACAGACACACTGCTCCTGAACTGCCTAAAACGTCTCACTTCTGTAACGTGATGATGTCACCAAGTAACACATTTGCATAATACCTGCCTAGCGGCTAGTTTGGCACGCCCTCAACCACAGCTAGTTAGAGTGGAGCTGGAGCGGAGTCCACAGAGTTCGGTTTGGCTGACCAATCACAACAGAGTGTGGGCCAGCTGACCAGTCAGAGCAGACTGGGCTTTTCGGGTGCTCAAACTAAGCGTTTCAGACAGAGGGTGAAAAGAGGTGCTGTAGCACAGCCGGTGTGAGAAAAATAAAGCGTTTTTTGAACATTAAAGCATATAAACGTCATATAAACATGTTCTAGTAGAAACCCCAAATACAAGTATGCACCTGAAAAATAAGCAGAATATGTCCTCTTTAATTACAATCATGTGGGCCTAATCACAAGATAAATAAAATACATTAACACAAAGAATGATTTTGAGATGCTGTGATGACACAATTGTATCTTGAAATCTCTCGTTTCCTCCACATGAGGAAGTTGTGTGTGTAAAAAGGAGCTCTGATTTCAATGTTCGGGAACCTTTCTATTATATTCAGTTACAGATTATAAGTCTGTTTGAGTGCTCATAGCTGTTCAGGTCCAAAATTCAAATCAACGCCTATTTTATTGTTAAATTACCACACGCTAGAATGACCAAACAACAGTCAAAAGATTTAAAATCTTAGAGCAAAAACTTACAAAACTGAGAGAACAAAAAATGGAGGAACTGTTAGTTAGAATTATTTTGCATCGACTGCTCTTTGGCTTTCCCATATAACTGTCAAGCTCTGATCAGCAGTCACCACAACGGGCATAAACTGTAATCGTGAGCGAGTTCTACTTCCAGTCATTATATCTCTGCTCTTCTTTCTCCTGCACCTCTCTCTGTCCTCCCTCTCTCATTGCCTCCTCTCTTTCTGTTTCCTTCTGATCACGAAGCAAGGCGACATGATTGACACCCCGTGCAGATTTATTCAAAGACCCAGGTGGGCCTCTCTTGCCTGTACGTTCAGAAAGCTGCACGCCACTGTGTCTATACTGTCACTCATTACCATATCTATACCGTGGTGTGATCCTGTCATCAGTTCAGGCATATAGGGCTACTGTCAGAACATCACAGGCCACACTGGCCTTAATTGTGATAGAAATCCCTCAGGAGCAGTTACTGTACCTCTAACAGGGGTTGGAGAAAAAAAAAAAAAAAAAAGACCTGACTCATTACCACACGCTCGCTATCGCCCCCAAGTGGTGAGGTGGTGCTTGTTGAGGGGGAGTGTGAACTGTAATCGTGTGTTCTGGATGAAAACTAAACAGTGTGTTAAAAAGAGGCCAGTTTTGTTTGATAAAATAGATGAAAATGATTCAAATGTTTCCTCGTTCTCCACAATTCACTGCATCGGACAAAAACAATCTTTCACTGCTGTAGTAGCTTAGTGATGAGCTGACACCAAAAGTTTGGTTTGATGCTGTGGAGCATCACACTAATCAAATGACATGTTTTTTTTTAATTGACTGGATTAATTATATTGTTTTTTTTGGACAGTTCAGGATTCATTCCCTGGTTTATTTGGTGTTGTTGTGTTGGCCGGTCGGTGAGAGGAAATAATCCGCCGATGCTCTCGCACTGCAACGCTGAGACAGGAAGAGAGAGAGAGAGAGAGAGAGAGAGAGAGAGAGAGGCCGACTCTCGCCTCAAGCCAAACTGACACAAACAGACAACTTCAAAGTGAAGACTGTTGTTTATTTGGTGAAGGGAGAGGGGGGGGGGGAAAGGGAGAAAATTTATCTGATATGCAACTGTCAGGAGAGCATTTTCACATGCAAAATAGCGAGTGAGTGAGAGAGATTACCTAGAGGGAGGAACATGACAGCATTCACTAGGGTCAGGATGGATCATCATCTTCAGCCTCCCTCCCTCCCTCGCTCGTCTCTCTCTTTCTCCCTCCATCGCTCTATCTTTATCTCTCTCGCTCCCTCGTTTCCCCTCCCGCCTTCCTTCCGTTTTCCCCTCCTCTCCCTTTTTCCCTCTCATCCTGTTTTCAGACTCCATCACTCTGCACTTCGACAACCCGGCAGCTTAAATCCAGACTAAATTAGCTGAATGAAGATTAAATCATTTGGCCCTGAGCTCTCCAAGATATTGGGAGGAAGACTGAGTAAGCCTTAAATGGTGTCTGACTGGGTTCGGACCTATACATGTGTCTGAGGAGAGACTCTTCCTTCAATGGCAGTCAATTGAAACCTGATTAGAGGGGGGGGGTGTTGGGTAAAAAATGGGGAAAAGATTAAATTTCTGGGACAAGTGTTTCCTAAGTAAGGACGCTGGCTTCGTTATTTTTCGTTTGCCTGCACAATGTCGACCGACGACAGGCTTGTTCCCGGGCTAAGATATCGAACCGGGCAACATCATCGCTCACGGTGCTTAGGAGAAATGCTTTAGAAAGCGCTGTAGTCAATGTGGTCTGCTGCGGGTACACAAATCAGATTCCTGGATGGTGCTAGTTTAACATTCAAGTGAACACAGACAACCATCTCTGGCCCGCTGCAGTGGAGACAACGACTGAACAAACTCTGCTGTGGAAGGAAGAAGCCGAATCTCTCAGGAACAAGTCCAAGAATTATCCCAACAGCAGAGCATTTTAAAGTGAAATATCTACGGAGTTATATCATACTGAGACCTGCAGGAGCGTGCAGCCGGCACGTCACACAAAACAACAACTAAAACCTCCGTGAAGAGGCCACATGTGTCTGCAGAGTATTGTAGATGAACCTCCTCTGAGAGGACCGCTGCTGCATATGACTGCAATATAAACAACGGCACACAACAGAGATGCTGCTGCTGATTTATGTTTACCTTCAATCCCGGGAGAAAGAGGGGGAGGAGAGAGAGAGAGAGAGAGAGGGAGAGAGAGAGAGAGAGAAAAAAAAAGATAATGAAATAAATAATAAAAGACCAGGCCCATCAGATAAGCTCCTGTTTATCCCGCTGTAGGGCAAATACAAATTGTCAATTTAATGAACACGGTGGACGTGATGAAAGCGGGGTGAAGGAGCCTCCTGCCTGACAAACAATCAGGAAATGTTATCTTAATATTGTTGCGCTGTTATTCAGCCCATAACTTAGGGGGTGGGGAGAGGCCATGAGGAGGAGGAGGAGGTGGCACGGAGGGGAGCGGGGAGCGAGGGGGAGCAGGGAGGCACAAAGGCCAGGTCCCTCTGTGGTGGCCCCGTTATTGCCTGTTTTTATTATGAGCCATAGCTCAATGGTCCCAAACACACTTTGAAACACACAGACCTAAATTTGAGCCTGGGAAGTGTGCGCCACACACACGCTTTGTGCCACACACACACACACACACACACACACACACGCAACGTTAAATTACAAGAAAGTCTTTTTTGAAAGAGAATGAAACAACATGATTCTGAACAAAAAAACGCCCCGAAATTATCTCTTTCTCTGAGTGTATGCGCATACTGGTGTGATGTCTTGTTTCCACTCTCAGTTAATTTAAAAGCTTAATAGGTTTTACGCATATCAGACTATTAATCAAAATGTTTCGACCAAAAAAAGCTGCAAATCAAGAGCTCCAAAAAGCTTTGCGTTGAAATTAGCAGCCGCTGAAAAGTACCGGAAATCTGATTTGTGTGACACGGCTCGGTCAAAGGCCTCTTACCTAACCCCCCCCCCCCATCCCACCCCGCCCACACCATCCTTTAAACGGCACTTTAAAAAGTGTCCAGATGCTTCACAGCTCAAAGTTTTTTTTTTGTAAGTCTTGAATTTAAAGCATCGCAATCTGAGCAGCCACCAAAATTAACTATTATCTCCATATTTATATATTGCCGGCACTAAATTGCGTCGGGAAGAATTACTATCAATATGAATATCTGCAACAATAACTCAGCCGCAGTGCTGAGGACAGGATGCTCTTTATCAGGCTTCTGATAGGCCTTAAATACAGCACAAGGCAGCCATATCAGAGCTTTTTCTCTCTAATATCAGGCCGCATTAGCACCTCGTAAATCAAATTACACTCCTAGAATTTCATTAGGCTCACCTGCCAGCGCTGCTGTGCTGCAGAAATATTTATGTTTTTATGCTGCGATTGTGTGCTCTCAGGTACACAAAACGGAAAGAAAGGGGGGGTTGAGAGGGGAAAAAAATGGGTGATAAACCTAATTATCTTTTAAGAATACAGAGAAAATGTGTCATAAATTGTGGCGATCCTGAGGAGAGCTGGCGTTCTTTCGCAGCCTGTGGGGCTGCGAGTTGGGGGACAAGTCTGCTCTGCTGTTTACCATCTTTAACCGGGGCTAGACTCCCGCAATCCAATTAGCAGCTTCCCCCCCAAATTCGCTGGAAACAGAAATCAAACAGGATGATGTACGACGCCGATCACCGGGCCCTCGACAACGAGCTAATCTGATAAAAGCATGACTGCTAATACTTGTTCAAACTGGATCCAAATGTTATGATAGGAGTCTGTCTTTGTTATCTAATTACCTCAAAAGAATTTCACATTTCTATTTGTTTATTGCTGCTGTTTGTTAGATTATATTATCTGCATCGTAAGCATCTCTGGTAGCTTTTAGCTGAATATGAGCCGAGGCTAGAGAAAGGTGGCCGTGCGAAAAGGGGGAACGCCGACATTCCTGTAATTTCTTTCCCATCTGGCGCGGCTGGGTCTGGACGGTGGGGTTGTCTGGATATGGATTTTGATTAGACACAAAGGGAAATGACTGAGCCAGTGACCGTAACGACAGCCACTTAATAAAAAGGTACAGTCTATACATCAGAGAGCATCTAGCTGTAAATCATTCGGCCCTGTAACGACGTGCATTCCCGTCCCATTACCGAGCCCCTAACAGGCCACTCATATTTACTCTCTGGGCCTCAATATCATTTTAAAATAATGAGCTTTGTCCCTTATCTAATTAACAGGGGCCGAGGTTCATTTGTTTTTCTCCCATCTCCTCTTTCTCTCACTGAAATTAGGAAGCTGGCACATTGGTTTAACACAAATATTTAGCACATTTGCTCCGTGGTGTGACTGGTAAAAGTTATAACGCAGATAAGGCGGGTTGTGACTATTGTTGTATGTTGTGTGTAATCGCTGCATGTTGCAACTGGAGGCTGTTTTTGTGTGTGTGTGTGTGTGTGTGTGTGTGTGTGTGTGTACGTGTGCTCCACTGGGCAGAAGTAAAAGACCAGGTCCATTCTCTCTCTTATTACTGGAATTGTAATTCAATGATCACCTTAGATCACACGCATGCCATAAATCAGATAGGCTTGACAGAGGATGAAAAATTGTATTAATAATGTGAAACTTATTATACAGTCCCAAATGCTCCCTTGATAAATGACATTGTTTGGGCCTGACAATGATTGCATTTAAAACATTATTTCTGTTTTGCTGCTGGTGTGTGTGTGTGTGTGTGTGTGTGTGTGTGTGCGTGCGCTGCTGGACACAGCAGCAGCGGTGGCGGCGGTGGTTTACAGGGTGGGGAAGACGGAGGTGGGGTTCCCGAGCTTCATAAAATATTCAAGATGTTTCCCACCCTTCTCTCTGGAGTCAGTGGGCAGGCGATGGCCGTGGCAGTAAGGGTATAAAATCTGTGTGTGTGTGTGTGTGTGTGTGTGTGTGTGTGTTTGTGTGTGTGTGTGTGTGTGTGTGTGTGTGTGGCCAAGACAAGTGAAATGGCTGGTGGCTCACCGCAGCGCAAACACCCAAACTCCCAAACCACAGAAATGAGCCGCACACATCTTCAAGTCATACAGCAGCGTACTTGCATTATTATTATTATTATTATTATTATTATTATCATTATTACGACACGTCCTGGCCAGATATTAGCAAATGTGAAGAACTGCAGAGAGGAGGTGCACAAGGCTAATCATTTATGAACAAGTCGAGTATAGTTTTCTTTTTTTGAATTTAGAAAAGAGTTTATTTTTCACCATAACTCAATTTAATACAGTATAAGAATGCTAATATAAAGAAAAGTAAGTCTAGACTTGGGCCGAGACATGAAGAAAACATTTGTAAAAAGACTGAGATTCAATACAAATATTGTGTCTGCACTCTTTCTTTCTTTCTTTCTTTCTTTCTTTCTTTCTGCGCGGTGTCGTATCAGAACAAACTGGACGGCAGGATTTAACTACATGAGTCCAGTCTGCATTCACTAACAACAGACGAACCCCTGAATCGGAGCGTTGTGTGGAGTTAGAAAGGCAGCAGAGAGAAAAGCGTCTGGCACAGGTCCTGTTTCTTTTTCACAAGGACGAACACATTAAGTTGTGGCACAGTATTTTTGATAATTCTGTCTCATTTTCAACACTTATCTATACGAATTAACTGCCTTTTCTTTTAGTGTATAAGCCGTCACGAGGGGTGTAATGTCCACAGCAAACCCCAACCTGACTGCCAATGCTGCTGTAAACAGCACATTAAAACTCTGATGCTGATACACCAACTCTCCGTGTTCAAGTAACAAGACGAGACACCAAATCCCCGGATCAGACATCAGAAAGAAAACAGAAGTTACAATCTGATTAACAAAATATTGACAAATATAGTAGCAAAGCCTCCTGGAAAAAGCTATTGGCAAAATGTTAAGAGAGTAATACGAGTGCTTCAAAAACACTTGTAGAAGCATCATGTCATATTTGTACAAGCAACAATAAGACAAGTGTGCTGGAGCAATACAGAATAGTTGGAAGCGATGAGGATGTGAGAAAACGGCCTCCAGACATCAACAAAGTAAAGTTAGCAGCAGAGAAAAGTGCAGTGGTGTAATGTAACAAAGTAATAATACTTTGTTACAGTATTTTTGGGAGTATCTGTACTTTACTTGAGTTTTTATATTTTATATATATATCTGTCAACTAAATTGGATTTTGTTCCTTAAATCCTTTTAGTTGTGTTATGTAGCCTCCACTTTTAAGATGGTGTACATGTAAAGAAGAATAAACTTCATAAATCTCAAAATCCTTGATTTTTATTAACAGCGTTTACTTTCATTTTCAATACTTAAGTACATTTAATATCAGAAAATTACTTTTGATACTTAAATACAGTAAATATCAAGACTTTTACTCAAGTAATCTTCTAATAGGTGACTTTAACTTCTACTAAAGTCATTTTCTGGTTAGATTTCTGTACTTTTACTCCATTTTGGCTTTCAGGTACTTCATCCACCGCTGGACAAATGTGAGAAACTGTTATGTGCTGGATGACCAACAGTTACAGCTGTCATATGGGGCCTTAAATGTGACATAATTTTAGAAGTCTGACAGCAGATTGGACAGACTCTTCTTCTTCTTCTTCACTGTAAAAAGTGTTGCTCCAGCTGAACAGATTTGCATGTCACACGTGCAGAAAACAATTTTTGCATGATGGTTTTTTTTCATAGCTTTCTAAAGTTAAGTGCATCTGATGGTTTATTAATGGTTTATCGTGGCTTGGTAGGTTTTGAAGAGGGAAAAATCTAATAAATAAAGGCGATACACTTGTTCTTGCAAATGTTTTGTAACAGGCCAATAATAGGTGGCATGAATAAGTAGTACTTTGACTGGTACTTGAATCTCCAGCTACTTATATCGGCTGGAGAAAACTGGTATCAGAGCAGCTCTGGGTTCAGGGAAAGTCTAATTAAGTTCCTGGACAGTTGGAGTCAGATCCCTGCACAGGGACACTGAGACCCAGACTGGTCTTTCCCTGTAGACTTGGCTTTCCCTGGCTGGCCCTGTCCATGTCCTCTACTGTACTGTATGTGCCCCCCCCCCCTCCCCCCTCCCCTACTGATCTTATTACCCAGCCCACCCCACTCTCCCTTCTCTTCTCCTCCTCCTCCTCATCCCTGCAAATGACCATGATGGGAGGCCATTCATCTCACTCCTTCGGCCACCACAACGAAATAAATCAAGAATTTCCCCCCCAAATATAACAATATTTGTATTTGGGGTGGGGCACACGTAATTGATGACTGCGGCCGTGCTAATTAAAAACGGCGGAGGTTTCATTAATCTTGGTCATTGGGTTGGGGGGATAGTAGGGTGGCTGCTACAGTGTTGGGTGGACGGTGGGGGGGGAGACAGGCCCGCCTCCATCGTCCTCATCGCTCAGGTGATTTGGGCCATTGTCGAGCATATTAGCGCGACGAGGTTAATGTGAAATGGCCATTAATAATCACAACAAAAGTCCATAGTACACAAACTCAGTGTCTCCGTCTCTCTGGCCTTCTACGGCGACGCGACTCCAGGAGCCAAACAAGACAATATAGTGAACAATCACACGTGTTTACTGCCATGTCCCGGCTGGAGGAGTTAATTGCTTTTCTGACTTTGCTTTGTAGCAACTGTTGGGTTTCCCCACCCCCCCACCCCGCATCCCCTGACACACAGTCCTACACTGCTTTGGAGAATTAATTACAGTCCCAACTTTTGCTGCTTTGCCTGTGTTTGCGTAGTCAAAACTATCCGGCCGCAGAGCAGCAAAGTGTCACGGACTCTTCAGAGGAACACACAATATGAGCATCATGTGTTTCACAAGATTCTACACAATTCGACATGACATTGTGTATTTTGTATTTCATATTTTGATGCTTTGGCAACATTGTTTTTTGAAACTTTCAAGCCAATAAAGCCACTTTGAATTGTATTGATAAATTCATAATCTTCACGCTGTGTATTTGAACATTTTTGACCTGCTGACTTGCCTAATTAGCTAAAACATGCAGATACTGTAGCATCATTTAGGGTGCTTTCACATCAGGGACCTGGGCCTGGATCCGAGTACGCTTGACCCCAAAAGTCCAGTTCGTTTGATTAGTGTGAACGCTCCGTACCGTACTCGGGCACGGTTCGTCAGTTCATGTGTACTCGGGTACGGTTTGCATCAGGTGTGAAAGCCGACTGTACCAAAACACAGAAGCGGACCGCTATTTAACACGAGTACCGTTAGCAGTCAGCGATTCGTTTTGAAAGGGCAGGCTTTTTTCAACGCCGCCGGTCTCCTCCGAAATCCTCAAACTGCATGGCCATGATTGACAAAGCAGGAAGGCCGGCGAGAGGTTCCTAAAAAATATAAACAATAGTAGACATTTGGGTTGAGCATGTTTGTTATTTTATTTAGCTAGTTTAATGGTCTGCCTCCGAAGAACGAGAGCTGCTCAGCTGCTCAGCGGGCAGAGAGAGAGAGACAGCGGGGGAAACAACGTTTAGATCCGGCATATTTTCACATCAAACTCTGTGATTGTTGGAAAGACTAACGACGACGGTGTTGGTGAGTTTTATTTTGTTTCTGTGGAGTTTGAATGAAGTGTTTTACGATGCTGCGCCGCTAGAACAGCTGATCTCAACATAAACAAATACACGTGGATGATGACGCAAGTTTACTCGGGTACGGAACAACTTTAGTAATGTGAAAGCTGAGCGGCGAGGGAGTGGAGAGGGGGGGCAATAGTACTCGGATCAATCGTAGCTAATAGGAAAACGCCCATAGATTATGACGACTTTGTGTTTATATACAGTATGATTGCTTTTATCACATTTTTGTATTTTATAAGTTCATTTCCTAAGCTTTTATAAAATGTGTAACTTGTTTAGTTTTATCTGTATGAAAATTGTGTTTCAGGAAAAAGGCAGATCGATTAGACATTATAAAATACAAAAACTATATCATATACTGTATAATGTGTGGTCAATCAGCACAACAAAAGTGCAACAAGACAAAAGGTTTGCTAATCTATAAAAAAAACCTCAATAATATGACATAATGTGCATATCTAATGGTTCATAACTACACTTTGAAGCCTGGAGGATTAAAATGCGTTTCCATGACTCTGCTCTGACCAACAGGGTGGAACCACGCAGAGCTGCGACGAACCAAACACTAAACAGCATCCAGCAAATAAGTCACATCATGAGCATCTACTTAACGGAAGAGACGGGAACAGACCGTAGAGTTGATGAAACAGAATCATATTGTTACTGTTGTGCCATTACAGCGCAGACAATTTACTAAGTAGCACCTATGAACGGCGCAGATGGATATCATCATCACTCCGTAATGGCTTCTACATGTTAATTCACAACTTTAGCTCCTCCACCACGACTCCGCCACAGAATAATGGCTAGCCTGCATCTGGTAGAGGCAGTGTAGGGCAGTGTATGAAGCATAGAGAGGAACGGAGAGAGAGAGACAAAGAGAAGGAGAGAGGGAGAGAGAGGAAGAGATGGGTGGGTGGGGTGGAAGCAGTAGCATATGGTGCCACGCTGCCATAAACAAGCTTTATGAAAAGACCGGGGACGTTTATTTAATCATGGAATACCTGAGGAATCGCAATGAGACACACACTTTGTCCCATTATTGTTAGCCCATAAATTTAACTGCTTTACCAGAACGACGAGGAACCTGATACAGCCACCGAAGACAACGCGGGGAAGCAGGTGAATTTATGTGTGTGTGTGTGTTTGTGAAGTGCACTGTGTCCTAGCTACGGTAAAGACTGTGTGTGTGTGGTGTTACAGATGAATAGCCATAACTGCTACACACCGGTATCTGTGGATCTGCAAACACAGAACAATACACTCTGTAAAGTTATCTAGCAGAGAACACACAGGTACAGATGAGTTTCTACTCTATTACTCAATTCCTCTAATTGTATTCTTCTAGCCGCCTCTTTGCATGCACAAACATTTGATATTTCCACCTGTCGTCGCCCTCATTCTCTAGAAAGTAGTCTCTCACAACCTATGTAAAGAATTAAAACATTCATTAGTGTTTGGACCTCCCGGGTCAGACGGAAAAAAAAAAACATCAGAAAATAACAAGGTGGGTCTAAAGGGGGGGGGGGGGGGGGGGGGGGGGGGGGGGGGGGGGGGGGGGGGGGGGGGGGGGGGGGGGGGGGGGGGGGGGGGGGGGGGGGGGGGGGGGGGGGGGGGGGGGGGGGGGGGGGGGGGGGGGGGGGGGGGGGGGGGGGGGGGGGGGGGGGGG